>ML257452.1:71292-93115 GCA_005239495.1 Nicotiana undulata
CCCCCCCCCCCCCCCAATATGGGATTCCATGGTTATTCTTTGCCATATACGGCCTCCCCCTGGTACTGGTTACTCTCTTATATTGATTGCCTAAACATGGCAAGCAGATCTTATCAAGATCGAATTAAAATCGGTTCAGATCCTTGACCTTTCTGTTGTTATGTCTATATTCATACTTCGTTCTATTGTGGGTACGAATCTCTGTGTATTTTCTGTTGATTCTTACTTACCATAAAACAAGGGTTTTCAGATCTCTTTAAATCGAATCAAAATTGGTTCGTTTCTCTGATTTTTAGTATTATTGGTGTCTATATTCGTCATATGCTACTATTTTGTGTATATTATGGTAATATTTAGTTTTTCCTAAAAAATTAGGGTTTACCGGCTTATTCTCCTAATTTGATTTTTTAATTGATTTATGTGTTATTCTTTCTTTTTTATGGTCTGATTATTTGTATTTCCTTACTTACATATTGATTTTGCCACTATATAAACCCACTCCCCTTCCCCTTTTTGAAAAGAACTTCAATCGCTATTTTTTCACTAAAACTGAGGTTTCTACTCTGTATTTGCTTACTACTCTATTCTGTTAGGCTCTTGGCCGACTGAAAGCCAAGGCCACCGGATTTCTATTCTTCTCGACCTTTCTTGGGTGTGAGCACTACCCTGGGTTCTTGAAACCCTTGGGAACTTGACACATTCGAGACTTTGGGTCCTTACTGCCATGCTTTTCTTGTTTATTGAACAATCACTGGTTAATTTCTAACTTTCGCAATGTTTATTATGTTCTAATTAGCATGTTCTTTGAATTGCATGACCTAATATGTCCTCTTGAATCTTTTTTCATGTTTAATTCTTTCTATAATTGCTAGCTTAGTAATGTCTTTGCACCTAACTTAGTTAATTTGGACAGAATGAAGCATGTTTAGTTTGATATTGCTGACAAATCGAATGTTTTACTTTGATTACATGGTAATCCTTGTTCTCTGCCTAATTATGAACTTCCAGTGGTTAATTGATGTTATTAGCCTTCCCCAACTTGTTTAAGACCTTTACTTTAAATGTAGTATGCTCCTATGACTATGGTTACCACTCTATGTGTTCTTGCCATGACCAATCTGTACCTCTAATAACTTGTGATCTTTTAAAACTAATCCTCTTTGACTAATGTCCTCTATAATACATGATCTTGTTTGTATTATACTGTTTAATCCTGAGTTTGGTATAATCTAATCCTTTATGTCCTAAACTAGTTGCATTACTTGGTTTTACTAGCCTAATGCCCTTGCCGGTTAACTTTGCAATCCTAGGCTCTTTGTCTCTTAGCATATGTCACCCTGCCAATGTGTTAATTTTCTTCTTGAGTTCATTATGTGATTATATTATAGTGTTTGCAAATGCTTTTCCAAACTTATTACCTTATTACTATTTTTATTGATTGTTTCTAATTCTGGGCCGGCTGAAAGCCAAGGCCTCCCCTTAAATATCCTCCATCAACCTCCCTAGTGTGAGCACTTCCCTGGGTCCTTGAATCCCTTGAGAACTATGACACACTAGGGTCCAAGGTTCTCTCCCATTTTTCCCTAATTGATCAACTTTGCCCCCTTTTTCACATACTAGATAAACCAGTTGATTTATGTAAATGGCTATTCTGGGAATTCTGATCAAATTATGGCTACTGGATGTGGGCTATTTTGTATAAATGGATATTGTTTCTGGGCTATGTTGAAGCCTGTTGGATATGATATTGAAGGCCTGGCCATGTTGTGTATACTTTAGGCCTGCCTTAGGCCCACTATAGCTATTTTGTAACTCTGTAATTTATTTCACTCATTGGGTATGTAATAATGTTGTAATAACAATTAGGTGTTAGTAACGTCGGGAAATTTATTTTAATATTTACATGAAACTAGTAGAAATCCTGCCTATATGTGTTTAATTTGATCGAATATGTTCTGCTACTGTGTGTGTTAGATAACCTGCCTATAGGTGTTTAATTTGTTTAACATATTCTGCTTCTACATGTTTGTTAGATATCATGCCTATAGAAAATAAAGTGACCAATGTTTCAATTTGCATTACAGCATATCCATTAGACACTATGACCATAGGGTCATGTTAGCTTATGTTCTACAAAATCTGCATTTTAGAAATCATGCCTATGGGGTTTTAATTGGTTAAGGTGTTGTTATTATAATTGCTCACTTAGGAGACATGCTTATAGGAGCTAAAACCAGTTTCAATTGCTAATTATATAAATTCTGTCTATAAAGTAATCCCACTCGCTTTTAAGTGTTAATATTGAACTCCCAACACTGGTTCGTTGCTACTATTAGAAAGCATTCCTACAGGATCAAACTGAGTAATTCTGAATATTTTTCATGGTTTTCACTGCCAACTACTGCACCTAGATATCATGTCTATAGGTTTAAACACTTATAATCTGTAATTTCAGTAATCAATACGCAATTCCAGATTCCCTAAAATATATAGTTGTTCAGAAATCACGCCTATAAGGTAGCACCTTGCATATGAAACTTCCTACACGTTTGAATTTCGAGGTCACATAGAAATCATGTCTATAGGGCTTAATGACTTTAACTCGTCTCAATTCTGAAACTGTCAAACGCCTAATTTGTGTGTGTGCATTTGTTGTCTACGTGTGGAGGCTAACTCGAGCCTTTAACTTCCCTTACATGAAGCCCAACTTGTTTTGTATGTCGCCTAGTTTTATCATTTTAAGCAACCTAAGTTAAGTCTAGAACCACCAGAAATAGAGGTCCAAATGCCTCCTAGGCCATAGGCATGGGACGGGTAGTGCACGCATAGGGCACAATTTAATCAACTAGTGCGCTTTAGGTAAAAATTTAAAGATAGCAAAATACATGAATCTTTGTTTTTTTTTTCATAATTAGTGAATTGGGTTGAAAATGTGTCACGACCCAAATTTTCCCTTTGTAAGACGTCGTAACGGAACCTAGTATCTACGACTAGGTAAGCCTAACAGTTTGAGGAAAAACGAAAATCAAAAAACTGCACCAGATAATTAAATAACTGATAAGATGTTGCTCGACATGTACAAAACCAACATTCGAGTATACATTTTTTTCTCCAAAACTCGGTAATCATAAGTCACAAGTTACAGAAGAAAAACTAGTATCTCTATACATCAGAGTCTAAGAAAGTACGAAAAAGAGGGAATAGAAGGAGACTTCGAGGTCCGCGGACGCAACAAATGTACCTTGAAGTCTCCGTACAGTAGCAAACACTCTCAACTAATAGCGGGGCTGATAAGAATCACCTGGATCTGTGCAGAAGCGTAGCTTGAGTACACCATGACGGCACCCAGTAAGTGACAAGCCTAATCTCGGTAGAGTAGTGACGAGGTCAGTTTGTAGGATATAATATTAATACAGATGATATAATAAAATGAAGAAAGACGGAGAATTTAATAGAAAGAATTCATAGAGAAATAACTACACAGCACAATGAGATAACGACATGGGCGCTCCCGAGGTACCGTCTCATAGTCCCGAAAGTAAATACTCAATAGGGGATCTCCCGAGATACGGTCTCGTGGTCCCAAAAGTAAATAAGCAAGTAAATCTCCCAAGGTACCGCCTCGTAGTCTCAAAAGTAAATGTGCAGGGGGATCTCCCGAGGTACCGCCTCGTAGTCCCAAAGTTAAATGTGTCGGGGGATCTCCCGAGGTACCGCCTCATAGTCCCAAAAGTAAACGCACAGCTCAAAACGGTGGAGAAAGCAATTAACAACAAGAATTCTATAGCTAAGTTTGATACAAATCAAGTAAAGGCAGGAATTCAACTAAACATGATACACATAATTCAAATAAGCATTTAAGACACGTAGACATGCGAAACTAGGCTAAAAAGGATAACTAACTACACATGTTAGTATAACTCAATTAAGGTGTAACAAGCTATTACTCAGTGAAAAACTAGATTTTTACCACTATTAGCCCGTGTACGCACTCGTCACCTCGCGTACACGACACTCACATATCACAAAAGTATCACAACAGTACCAAATTCTAAGAGGATTTCCCCCACACAGGGTTAGACAAGCTACTTACCTCGAACCGAGATCAATCAATCAACAAGAATTCCCTTTCCTCGATTATCCGACTCCGAATGACCCAAATCTAACAAAAAACAATTACATACCATATATACAACTATAATAGACTAATCTAATTAATGAAATCAATACTTCTACAAGAATTTCGAAAATCATCTTAAAAAGTCGACCCAGGCCCACATCTCAAAATTGGGTAAAAGACACAGTATACGAATACCCATTCAACCACGAGTTCATTCGTACCAAAATTATCGAAATCCGATATCAAAATCCGATCAAAACTCAAAAACTTAGTTGAAGAACTTTCCAACTTTTTCTCCAAATTTCTCAACCAAATTCCTTAATTAAAAGATGAAATCAACTATAGATTAGTGGAATATAACCATAAATGGGTTATGAATCATTAACCAAAAGCTTTCTCTGAAAAACCCTTGAATTATCGCCTTAATCCGAGCTCTCAAAGTCCCAAAATTGAAAATGGGATAAAACCCTCGAACTTAGCCTTTTCTGCCCAGCGATTTCACACATGTGGACATTTAGCCGCACCAGTGGTACGGCACCTGTGGAATATCCATCGCAGGTACGGATTTGACTTAAGTCCTCTGGTTCGCTTCAATGATCAGAAGGCCGCACCTGCGAACTTTTGTCCGCTTCTGCGGACTTCCCTTCTGCTTCACTCCCCGCGCCTGCGACCCTTAGGCGCATCTGGGGGCTCGCAGATGCGGCATTTCCCTTGCACCTGCGACCCCTAGCCACTCATTCCAAATCCGATTTTGCTCTTGACCCCACACACATGCATGCCCGCACCTGCGGCCACCCACCGCATGTGCGATTACACCAGAAGCTTGAAAGCTTCAGTAATTTACACAAGTCTAATTTCAATCCATTAAGCATCTGAAACTCACCCGAGGCCCCATAGACTTCAATCAAACATACCAACAAGTCCTATAACACCATACAAACTGAGTCGAGCCCTCAAATCACATCAAACAACTCTAAAAACACTAGTCACCCTCCAATTCAAACTTAATGAACTTTGAAACTTCAAACTTCTACAACCAATGCCGAAACATATCAAATCACGTCTGATTGACCTCAAATTTTGCCATTACTGACATTACGGGCCTACTTCAACTTGCGGAATCGAAATTTGACCTCGATATCAAAAAGTCCACTCTCGGTCAAACTTCCCAAAAAATTCAACTTTTGTCATTTCAAGCCTAATTCAGCTACAGACCTCAAAAACACAATCTGAACACGCTTAGAAGTCCAATCACCTAACGAAGCTAGTGGAACCGACGAAATTTCATTCTGGAGTTGTCTTCACACATTTCCAACTATGGTCAAAATCCTAGAACACAAACTTCTGTTTTAAGGACTAAGTATCCCAAATCACTCCAAAACCACAAACAAAACCTCCTAGAAAGTCACATAAGCAGAAAAAGATACGGGGGAAGCAGTAAATAGGGGATCAGGGCTAATACTCTCAAAATTATCGGCGGGGTCGTTACAAAATGGTAGAAATTTTCTATACCTTAAATTGAGGATTTGGAGGTCGATTCGTTATCGAAATTTGATAAAATTGGTATGGTTGAACTCGTATCGGAATAAGTGTTTGGATTTCGTGAAAATTATGTCGGGTTCCGAGAGGCGTTTTGTTATCCAATGAATTTTAATGAAGTTATGTAATTAATTTGACTAGATTTAAGGTGTTCGTGGGCCATTTTACGCAAGAAGACTATTCTGGAATATCGGCCTAGCTTCAAAAAGGTAAGTATCTTGCCTAACCTTGAGTTGGGAAAATACTCCTTAGGCATTGAATCTTATGTGCCATTTTGTGAAATTCGAAAGCCGTGTACGCGAGGTGAAAGTACGCACGCAGGCTTATCTGTGAGAATTTTATTAGTTTAAAGGCTTAGGAATTTTTATGTATTCAATTGAAAATTGGTGACACTTATTGAATCCTTTATTTGTCATGCCTTATTTATTGTTTGTCGAATTTGTTTTATATTATAATTTGGTGTGATTGCCACTTGGATTTTTATGTGAATCCCGTATTTTTGTCGAGTTGACATTTCCAAGAGATAATTTCATTATGGATTATTCACCTGCAAATAATTAATTAAATAAGTTTTAAAAGAGGCATTAATATATTTATCAAAAAATTTGATTAAAAATGTATTGCCTTATGCTGAGTTAATTTTCCATCCTTGTTGTTGTTTTTGAGAGTTTATATACATTGTGTTGAGCCGTGAGCTATCTGTTGTGAAATTAATTGATTTCATTGTATCTTTGGAAAGGTTGTGGCCTACGGGCAATTCAAAAATGCGAGTTGATTATGTTGTTGTAACGATCCGGCCGGTCGTTCCGTGAAATTAGCCCGTTATTCCTGTTTCTGCCTTGTCATGCTTTGTTTGGTACGTTTATGATGTGTTAGGGTTGGTTGGTTCGTGTTCGGAGTAGTCGTGATGAGAATTGAGACACTTAGTCTCTTAAACTAGCTTAATAATGAAAACAGTCAACTGGGAGTTGACTTATTGGTAAACGACCTCAGAATGTAGATTTTATGGCTCGGATAGCTTCTTTAGGTGATTTGGGACTTAAGAGTGTGTTTGGAATGTGGTTTTGAGGTTCAGTGTAGAATTAGGCTTGAATTGGCGAAAGTTGGTTTTTGGCGATTTTCGGTCGGCAATGGAGAATAGGCTATCTGAGCCGGAATAAAATTCCGAAAGTTGAAACAGGTTCGTAATGTCATTTTAGATATGCATGCAAATTTTCAGGTCAAACAGATGTGTTTTGGATGATTTTGACATCCTTGGTGCAATTTAGAAATTTCAAAGTTCATAGGCTTGAATTTGATGTGATTTTAGTGTTTTTGGTGTTTCGAAGGCTCGACTAAGTTTGAATGAGGTTATGGGATGTTTTGGTATGTTTGGTTGAGGTCCCGGGGGCCTCGGGTGAGTTTCGGGTGGTTAACGGATCAATTTTTGGTTTTGAAACTTGACTGGTTTGCTGGTGTTTTTGCAGCAGAATTTTACTCTATGCGTTCGCGGAGGAGGGCCTGCGTTCGCATAAAGTGTTTGAGAGAAGGGACCCAGATGTTCTATGCATTTTTGGACTATTGCGTGCAAACGTGGAGAGTGGAGCAGGGTGGTCATCGCGAACGCGGGGGTATGTGTGCGTTCGTGTAGGGTGTGAGCCGTTTGGGGGTTGTTGTGTAGATTGGACCAGGCCATTGGCCTATGCGTTCGCGGGTCTGTGGGTGCGATCGCGAAGGCCTGGGGGTTGTTGTGCTTCGTATTCGTGGGCTTGAAGTTGCATCCGCGTAGAGTAATTTAGGGGCCTGTTGGGATTGTTCTATGCGAACGCGGTCCTAGTGACGCGTTCACGAAGGGTTAAAAGCCTGGGCAGAAAGTTTAAGTTTCTAAAACGAGGGTTTTAGGCCATAACTCAAAAGTCCATTAGAGAGCTCGGGAGAAGGAGTAAATTGACGAGATTTTCAGTAGAGTTCTTGAGGTAAGTGTTCTTCAATCACATTTGGGTTAATTTCATGATTTAGCCTTGATTTTTACCATGTAATTTGAGGAATTTAAACTGGAAATTAGGGGAAAATGGAGGAAAATTTGGGAATTTCTTTTGATGATTTGAATGGGCAATTAAGGTTTGATTTTGGTAAATTTGATATGGTTAGACTCATGAGGGGACGAGGATTCTAGTTTTGTGATTTTTATCGAATTCTGAGATGTGGGCTCGGGGGTCGGATTTGGCCAATTTCGGGAGTTGTGCCTAATTTTGATAGCTTTCGAATGGGTTTCGTCTCCCTAACATATTTTGATGTTATTAATCTGATTTTGATAGACTCAGAGCATTTGGTAGCCGATTCGAGGGGCAAGAATATTGCGAAGTAGCTTTACGGGCTGGTTTGAGGTAAGGAATGACTATAAATCTTGTCCTGAGAGTATGAAACCCCTGACTTAGCATCTTTTCTGTGTTTTGGAGTGGCGCACACACTAGATGACGAGTGGGTGGCGTGCACTGATGGGGTATTTGAACTTGGTTCTTTCCGAGGCAACTATTGAGTTGCGTAATAATTTTAAATCACATGATAAATAGTATTTTTATGCTTTTGATATATTTGGGTTGTAAGCCATGTTTGGAGTCTTATGCCGACCCTTTTGGACCCCTTGGGGCTATTTTATGATATTCCTCACCATGGTGATTAAGATTTACACTCAGTCATTCATGTTAAACTGTTTTCGAGATTCAGACTTACTTACATTATTTTGTGATATAAAATACTGTTTTTGGTCGAGTACCCCGTTTATTTATGACCCGAGTGGCATCTTGAGAGTTTTTTACTGAGTGAGGCCGAGAGAATATATTGTGAGGATATTATGGATCGGGTTGCATGCCGAAACATGTTACACTGTTATGATATGTGAGAGGCCGAGTGCTAGAGTGATTGATGCCTTGATTTGGCTTGTTATAGCGCTTGGGATGTAGGAGCCCCTCCGGAGTCTGTACACCCCCAGTGAGCGCAGGTACCTACTGAGTGTGAGTGCCGAGTGACGAGTGATTGGGAGGCATGAGTGACAGTGAGGTTTCCCGAGGGGCTGATACTGAGTGATCGTGAGGTATGCTGAGCGAATGATTCTGAGTGATGATTTGCCCGAGAGGCAGTTTATGATACTTGTTTTGCCCGAGTCATTATTTATGATTCATTTCATTTTTACATTGAAACTTCTTGGACATTTCTCTTAAATCATTGGAAATCACACTTTTCAAAGGATTTTTATTGAAATTGGCTTTTAAAGCGTATTGACTAAATGTATACACTGTTGGGAATAAAGATTTTATTTATTGTGATTCGATGATTTGCTCCTATGTGTTTCTTACTGTTCAAACTTGATTTATTTTCATTACTATTGATTTGGCGTACTCACATTACTCCCTGCACCTCTGTGTACAGATTCAGGTGCTGGTACCGAGCGCTAGCCTTCTTATTACGTGTGGAGCCGGAGTTGGGACATCGAGGTAGATGTTCAGCGTTCACAGCATCTTTGCTTCCCTTCCTTGTTTTGTATTTGGTTCCTTGTTATGATATTTATGTATTATGACAGTACAATTCTTGGTACTACTCTTAGATGCTCATGACATGTTGACTCACGGTCTTGGGGATAGTGTTAGACCGTTTCATATCGTTTGGTTTTGGTTTAGAAATTCAGAAATTTAAAAATGTTTATGAAATGTTTGAAATGATTTGGAAATTTTGAAAATAATATGTCAATGTGTGATTTTTGGCTAGCCTAGTTACATGATAGGCGTCATCACGGCCGATTTAGGATTTGGGGTCGTGACAAGTTGGTATCAGAGCCCTAGGTTACATAGGACTCAACGGACATGAGCAGGTTTAGTAGAGTCTTGCGGATCGGTATAGAGACGTCTGTGCTTATCTTCGAGAGGCTACAGAACCCTTACAAAAATCTCCTTTTCTTGAATTCTGTCGTGCCATCCTATTGATTCTGGAAATCTAAACTTTTGTTGTTTCATTCTCTCACAGATGGTGAGGACACGTGCTACTGATCAGGGTGACCAGACACCAGCTACACCCGCGAGAGGTCGAGGTCGTGGCAGAGGTAGGGGACCATCCCGTGCAGCAGTCGGGGCAGTACCAGTGGATCCACCAACCATTCAGGAACAGGTTCCTGCAACAGGTATCCTAGCGGGACAGGCTCAGGCACCGACAATGCCCATTGTTATTCCGGGTCTTCAGGAGACCCTGGCTCAAATCTTGACAATATGTTCTAGCCTTGATCAGGAAGTTGTTGTATCTACCACTGCCGCTACATCTCATGATGGGGGAGGCACTCAAACTCCAGCTGCCCAGACACATGAGTAGGTTGTACAGGGCCTTCAGACACTGGGGGCAGTTCCAACCCAGCCGGTTGTTCCAGTTCTAGACTTTGTGGTTCCAGCTATGCCAGATGATGAGCAGCGCATGCTGGAGAGGTTTAGTAGACTTCAGCCTCCGACATTCAGTGGTGTTGAGGGCGAGGATGCTAGGGTTTTCTGGATAAGTGTTAGAGGATGCTTCGTACTGCAGGGATTCTGGAGACCAGTGGGGTCTCGTTTGCTATGTTTTAGTTTTCTAGTGCTGCTTTCACTTGGTGGGAGTCTTTCGAGAGGCGTAGTCCTATTGGTGAAGCACCCCTCACCTGGAAGCAATTCTCCACTATCTTTTTGGAGAAGTATGTTCCTTAGTCTCACAGGGAGGAGCAGCGCAGGTAGTTTGAGCAGCTGCGTCAGGGAGAGCTATCAGTGATGCAGTATGAGATGCGTTTTTCAGAGTTGGCTCATCATGCTACTAAGTTAGTCCCTACTGATAGGGAAATGATCAGGAGGTTCGTGGATGGCCTCACTTATCAGCTCCGTATTTTGATGACTATGGAGAGAGTGTCAGGTGCTACCTTCAAGCAGGTTATTGATATTGCTCGAGATATTGAGTCAGTTCTCCGCGAGGAGCGAGAGGAGAGGGAGGCCAAGAGGCCTCGAGGATCTGGTAGTTTCAGTGGCACCCCTTCCAGGGGGCAGTTTCAGCACAATAGAGGTCGCCCATTTAGACCTCCTCAACCAGTTCGCCCAGCTTATAGTGGCGCATCATCGGGGTAGGTCTCCGCAGCTCTCATCCAGGCTGTTCTTCATTTAGTGCCCTCCCATCTCAGAGTTCCTCTAGAGCATCATCATTCCAGGGTTCTTCTATGTGTGGTTCATCCAGTAGGTATCCTGGTGCCAAGGGTTCCCTTCAGTCCCCATCTCCAACTCTAGGGAGTTGCTTTGAGTGTGGAGAGTTTGGACATGTATGGAGGCAGTGTCCTCGTCGTCCTGGTAAATCTTCTCAACAGAGGGGTCATCCCTCGACTTTAGCTCCAGTCACTTCACCACCCGCCCAGGCAGCTAGGGGTGAGGGTCAGGCAGCTAGAGGCTGCCCTAGAGGGGAAGGTCGAGCAGGTGGAGGTCAGGCTCGTATCTATGCACTTCCAGCCAGGTCAGATGTTGTGGCCTCCGATGCAGTGATCACATGTATTATATCAGCCTGTCACCGAGATGCTTTAGCCCTATTTGACCTTGGTTCTACATATTCATATGTCTCGTCTTATTTTGCACATTCCTTGGATATGCCTCGTGAGTCTTCAATTATGTCTGTTCATGTGTCGACTCCTGTGGGTGATACTATTATTGTGGACCGAGTGTATCGGTCGTGTGTGATGTCTGTTGGGGGTTTGGAGACTCGAGTGGACCTATTGTTACTCAGCATGGTTGAGTTTGATGTGATACTGGGCATGGATTAGCTATCTCCATGTCATGTTATTCTTGATTGTCACGCTAAGACCGTGACCTTGGTCATGCCTGGAGTTTCGAGGGTTGAGTGGAGAGGTTCTACTGAGTATGTGCCTAGCAGAGTGATTTCTTACCTGAAGGCTCAGCGTATGGTTGAGAAGGGATGTTTATCGTATTTGGCTTTTGTGAAGGATGTTAGTGGTGAGACTCCTGCTGTTGATTATGTTTCTGTAGTCCGTGATTTTCCGGACGTGTTTCCTGCAGGCCTGCCAGGCATGCCACCTGACAGGGATATAGATTTTGGTATTGACCTGGTGCCAGGCACTCAGCCTATCTCTATTCCTCCATATTGTATGGCACCAGTGGAGTTGAAGGAATTAAAAGAGAAGCTTTAGGAACTCCTAGATAAGGGGTTCATTCGGCTTAGTGTGCCACCTTGGGGTGCACCAGTGTTATTTGTGAATAAGAAGGATGGTTCTATGCGTATGTGTCATGATTATCAGCAGCTGAACAAGGTTACAGTGAAGAACCAGTATCCTTTGCCTTGTATTAATGATTTGTTCGACCAACTTCAAGGAGCCAGAGTGTTCTCTAAGATTGACTTGAGATCCAGGTATCATCAGCTAAAGATTCGGGACTCTGACATCCCGAAGACTTCTTTCAGAACTAGATATGGTCATTATGAGTTTCTTGTCATGTCATTTGGGCTGACCAATGCCCCAACAGCCTTTATGCACTTGATGCACAGTGTGTTCCGGCCTTATCTCGATTCCTTCGTCATCGTGTTTATTGATGAAATCTTGGTATATTACCGATCTCGGGAGGATCATGAGCAGTATTTGAGAGTTGTGCTTCAGACTCTAAGGGAGAAGAGGTTGTATGCAAAATTTCAAAGTGTGAATTCTGGCTTGATTCAGTGGCAGTCTTAGGCCACGTGTTGTCTTTTAATGGGATCAAGGTAGATTCGAAGAAGGTGGAGGCGGTGCAGAGTTGTCCTAGACCGTCATCAGCTACCGAGATTCGCAGCTTCCTTGGTTTGCCAGGGTATTATCGCTGTTTTGTAGAGGGAGTTTCATCTATTGCAGCACCTATGACCAGACTGACCCAGAAGGGTGCTCTATTCAGGTGGACTGAGGAGTTTGAGGAGAGCTTTTTCAAGTCAGCTTTGACTACAGCTCCGGTGTCAGTTTTGCCTAGGGGTTCAGGTTTTTATACAGTCTACTGTGATGCCTCGAGAGTTGGCCTTGGAGCAGTATTTATGCTGGACGGTAGGGTGATTGCCTACGCGTCCCAACAGTTGAAGGTGCACGAGAAGAATTATCCAGTGCATGATCTTGAGCTATCAACCATTGTCCACGCCTTGAAGATTTGGCGTCATTATTTATATGGAGTGCATTGTGAAATTTTCACTGATCATCATAGTTTGCAGTATCTGCTTAAGCAGAAGGATCTGAATTTGCGTTAGAGGATATGGTTGGAGCTTCTCAAGGATTATGACCTCATTATTCTATATCATCCGGGGAAGGCCAATGTAGTGGTCGATGCCCTGAGTTGCAGAGCAGAGAGTTTGGGGAGTCTAGCCTACCTTCCAGTAGCAGATGGACCTTTAGCACTTGATGTTCAGGCTTTAGCAGGTCAGTTGGTGAGATTGGATTTGTCAGATCCCCCGCGGGTATTGGCTTGTGTAGCCTCCAGGTCTTCTCTTTATGATCATATTAGAGCACGCCAGTATGATGACCCACACTTGCTAGTTCTTCAGGACAGGGTCCGTCGTGGTGATGCCAGGGATGTGTCTATTGGTGATGATGGGGTCATGAGTATGCAGGTTCGGATTTGTGTGCCCAATGTGGATGGCATTCGAGAGTTGATTTTAGCAGAGGCTCATAGCTCACGGTATTCCATCCATCCGGGTGCCGCAAAGATGTACCAGGATCTGAGACATCATTATTGGTAGAGGTGGATGAAGAAGGATATTGTTGAGTTTGTAGCTCGGTGTCTCAACTGTCAGCAGGTCAAGTATGAGCACCAGAGGCCAGGTGGATTACTTCAGAGGTTAGATATTCTGAAGTGGAAGTGGGAGCGGATTACCATGGACTTTGTAGTTGGACTCCTACGAACTTCGAGGAGATTTGATGCTATATGGGTTATTGTGGATCGGCTGACCAAATCCGCACACTTCATTCCTATTGGTACTACATATTCTTCGGAGCGGTTAGCTGAGATTTATATTAGGGAGATTGTCTGATTGCATAGGGTCCCAGTTTCTATCATTTCCAACAGAGGTACTCAGTTCACATCTCAGTTTTGGAGAGCCGTGCAGAGAGAGTTGGGTACTCAGGTTGAGTTGAGCACAACGTTTTATCCTCAGACCGGGGGGCAGTCAGAGTGTACTATTCAGATTTGGAGGATATGTTGCGTGCCTGTGTCATTGATTTTGGGGGTTCATGGGACCAGTTTCTGCCACTCGCAGAGTTTGCGTATAATAATAGCTATCAGTCCAGTATCCAAATGGCTCCGTATGAGGCTTTATATGGTAGGAGGTGTAGATCTCCGGTTGGTTGGTTTGAGCCGGGCGAGGCTAGGCTATTAGGCACAAACTTGGTTCAAGATGCGTTGGATAAGGTGAAGTTGATTCAGGAGCGGCTTGGCACGACGCAGTCTAGGCAGAAGAGTTATGCGGACCAGAAGGTCCGGGATGTGTCTTTCATGGAGGGAGAGAAGGTACTGCTAAAGGTGTCACCCATGAAGGGTGTTATGAGGTTCGGGAAGAGAGGCAAGCTGAGTCCCCGGTTCATTGGGCCTTTTGAGGTGCTTCATAGGATTGGAGAGATGCCTTATAGACTTGCCTTGCCACCCAGCTTATCGAGTGTCCATATGGTGTTCCATGTTTCGATGCTCCGTAAGTATATTAGTGATCCATATCATGTATTGGAATTCATCACGGTTAAGCTCGAGGGTGATATGTCATATGAGGTAGAGCCACTGACTATTTTGGGTCGTCAGGTCAGAAAGTTGAGGTCAAAGGATATAACTTCAGTGAAGGTGCAGTGGAGTGGGCAGCCAGTGGAGGAGGCCACTTGGGAGACCGAGCAGGAGATGCAGATCAGATATCCTCACTTGTTTGAGACCCAAGGTATGTTTCTAGACCCGTTCAAGGACGAACGTTTGTTTAAGAGGGGGATAATATAACGACCCGGCCGATCGTTCCAGAATTAGCCCGTTATTCCTGTTTCTGCCTTGTCATTTTTGGTTTGGTATGTTTATGATGTGTCGGGGTTGGTTGGTTCGGGTTCAGAGTAGTCGTGGTGAGAATTGAGACACTTAGTCTCTTAAACTAGCTTAATAATGGAAAACGTCAACTGGAAGTTGACTTATTGGTAAACGACCTCGGAATGTAGATTTTATGGCTCGGATAGCTTCGTTAGGTGATTTGGGACTTAGGAGTGTGTTCGGAATGTGGTTTTGAGGTCCGGTGTAGAATTAGGCTTGAATTGGCGAAAGTTGGTTTTTCGCGATTTTCGGTCGGCAGTGGAGAATAGGAAATCGGGGTCGGAATGGAATTACGGAAGTTGTAACAGGTTCGTAATGTCATTTTGGATATGCGTGCAAATGTTCAGGTCAATCGGATTATTTTTGGATGGTTTCGACATCCTTGGTGAAATTTAGAAATTTCAAAGTTCATAGGCTTGAATTTGATGTGATTTCGGTGTTTTTGCGTTGTTTTTGGTGTTTCGAAGGCTCTACTAAGTTTGAATAAGGTTATGGGATGTGTTGGTATGTTTGGTTGAGGTCCAAGGGGGCTCGGGTGAGTTTCGGGTGGTTAACGGATCAATTTTTGGTTTTGGAACTTGGATGGTTTGCTGGTGTTTTTGCAGCAGAATTTTACTCTATACGTTCGCGAAGGAGGGCCCGCGTTCGCATAGAGTGTTTGAGAGAAGGGGGCCAGATGTTCTATGCGTTCGCGGACTATGGGGTGATAACGCGGAGAGTGGAGCAGGGTGGTCATCGCGAACGCAGGGGTATGTGTGCGTTCACGTAGGGTGTGAGCCGTTTGGGGACCCCAGGCCATTGGCCTATGCGTTCACGGGTCTGTGGGTGCGATCGCGAAAGCCTGGGGTTGTTGTGATTCACGTTCGCGGGCTTGAAGCTGCGTTTGCGTAGAGTAATTTAGGGTCCTGCTGGGATTGTTCTATGCGAACGCGGTCCTAGTGACGCGTTCGCGAAGGGTAAAAATCCTGGGCAGAAAGTTTAAGTTTCAAAAATGAGGGTTTTAGGCCATAACTCAAAAGTCCATTATAGAGCTCGGGAGAAGGAGGAAATTGACGATATTTTCAGTGGAGTTCTTGAGGTAAGTATTATTCAATCACATTTGGGTTAAATTCATCATTTAGCATTGATTTTTACCATGTAATATTAGGAATTTAAAGTGGAAAATGGGAGGAAAATTTGAGAATTTCTTTTGATGATTTGAATGGGCAATTAAGGTCAAATTTTGGTAAATTTGATATGGGTAGACTCGTGAGGGGACGAGGATTCTAGTTTTGTGACTTTTATCGAATTCTGAGACGTGGACCCGGGGGTCGGGTTTGGCCAATTTCGGGAATTATGCCTAATTTTGATAGCTTTCAAATGGGTTTCATCTCCCTAGCATTTTTGATGTTATTAATTTGATTTTGATAGACTCGAAGCATTTGGGAGCCGATTCGAGGGGCAAGAGTATCGTGGAGTAGCTTTTCGGGCTGGTTTGAGGTAAGTAATGACTATAAATCTTGTCCTGAGGGTATGTAACCCTGGACTTAGCATCTTCTCATTGTTTTGGAGTGACGCACACACTGGATGACGAGTGGGTGGCGTGCACTGATGGGGGATTTGAACTTGGTTCTTTCCGAGGCAACTATTGAGTTGCGTAATTGCTTTTAAATCACATGATAAATAGTATATTTATGCTTTTGATATATTTGGGTTGTAAGCCATGTTTGGTGCCTTGTGCCTACCTGTTTGGACCCCTTGGGGATATTTTCTGATATTCCTCACCGTGGTGATTATGATTTACACTCAGTCATTTATGTTAAACAGTTTTCGAGACTCAGACTTGCTTACATTATTTTGTGATATAAAATACTATTTTGGGTCGAGTACCCTGTTTATTTATGGCCTGAGTGGCATCTTGAGAGTGTCTGACTGAGTGAGGTCGAGAGCCATATTGTGAGGATATTATGGATCGGGTTGCACACCGCAGCATATTACACTATTGTGATATGTGAGAGGCCGAGTGCCAGAGTGATTGATGCCATGATTTGGCTTGTTATAGCGCTTGGGCTGTAGGAGCCCCTCCAGAGTCTGTACCACCCCAGTGAGCGCAGATACCTACTGAGTGTGAGTGCCGAGTTGATTCCAGGTCTTGGGGATAGTGTTAGACCGTTCCATCTCGTTTGGTTTTGGTTTAGAAATTCAAAAATTTAAATATGTTTATGAAATGTTGGAAATTATTTGAAAATTTTGAAAATAATATGTCAATGTGTGATTGTTGGCTAGCCTAGTTCCATGATAAGCGCCATCACGACCGATTTTGGATTTGGGGTCGTGACAGTTGTGTTGTTGTGATAATATTCTGTGTGATTTGGGCTACTATTATACGACGTATAAGGGTGGTATCCCACTGTTGTTATTGTGCGGGCATAAAAGTGGCATTTTACTGTTGTTTTGTGTGTTGGGATATTGTCTGGGTGGCATGATAAGGGAGGCTATTA
Organism: Nicotiana undulata; assembly: GCA_005239495.1. Lineage (NCBI taxonomy): Eukaryota > Viridiplantae > Streptophyta > Magnoliopsida > Solanales > Solanaceae > Nicotiana > Nicotiana undulata. Next base: position 88,479 of record ML257452.1, read on the forward strand.
AACGGACCGATAAGGGAGGCTATTAAATGGAGCGATAAGGGAGACAACTATATGAGTGATAAGGGTGGTTATTGATATTGTCAGGGCGGAGGGATAAGGGAGGTTATTATATGAGTGATAATAGTGGCTATAGGAAAGATAAGGGTGGCTATTGTCATGGATGTTATGTGATGATGTGGGGTTATTGTGCTGGTGATTTTCACGTGATGTTGTGATTTCCTTGTGATTACTTTTATATCTTGTGCAACATGTTTTGTTAATTCAGTAAATTTGATAATAGTCTGATACATGTTGAAATTGTGAGCATGCGGCTATTGCGGGACGGAATATGTTATTGACACGTGAGTTGTTCGTGCGGTTGTGATATGAAATATAGGCATGAGGTTCCCTTGGGCATATAATAATTATGATATTGACACGTGAGTTGTCCGTGTAGTTGTAAAATGAGATGTGGGCACGAGTTGTCGTGAGTAAATAATTCTATTATTGGCACATGAGTTGTCCGTGCGGATCTTATATATTGATATTTTTGCACGTGAGTTATCCGTGTGGTTGTGATAGAAATATGGGCACGAGGTGTCGTGGAAACATGAAAGGTGGTTGAGATCTGAAAGTGGGTTGAGACCCGTGTTTTATGATTATGAAATGAGGTGTCACCGAGTGACTTTTATTTGAAAGAATTATATCCGAAAGCTACTTATTTGAAAGAAGTATATTCGAAAGATATTTATTTGAAAGAATTATATTCGAAAGATTTTTATTGGAAAGAAGTATATTCGAAAGGTATTTATTCGAAAGAATTATATGTGAAAGATTTATATTTGAAGGACTTGATTAATTGGTTATACTTGTGTTCCTTATTTGTTTGAGCAATAATTATGGTATTCATGTTGCCTTGTTGTTTATATCACTGGTTGATTTTTTGTCGTTGTCATTGCTAGTTGTTTTCCAGTACTATTGTATACTACTATATTGCACATGATATTTGACTAGTGAGTGTCTTGACGGTACCTCGTCTCTACTCCACCGAGGTTAGTCTTGATAATTACTGGGTACCAACCGTGGTGTACTCATACTACACTTCTTCACATTTTTGTGCAGAGCCAGGTACTGGAGATATCGGACTCGGTCAGAGTTAGTGTGTTGATCGCAAGTATTCAAGGTAGAGCTTCTTGGTCGTCGCAGCCCCTTGGAGTCTTTCCATCTTATTGTATTGTCAACTCTTATTCGAACAGTATTGTGTATTTGATCCTTGAGATCATTGCATGTATTCAGTTAGAGTTCGTGACTCAGTATTACCAGTCTTGGGAGGTGGTTATATTGTTTTTCGTTTTTGGTTTCTACACTTGTAAGAATTTATATGTTTTAAAAAAATGGCTCGAAATGTAATTGTAATCGGCTTACCTAGTCATAGAGACTAAGTGCCATCACGACGCCTGTGGTGGAATTTTGGGTCGTGACAACCTGATATCAGAGCTCTAGGTTCATAGGTTCTACGAGTCACAAACGAGTCTAGTAGAGTCTTAAGGATCGGTACAAAGGCGTCTGTACTTATATTCGAAAGGCTACAGAACTTTTAGGAAAATTTCAACTTCTTTCATTCCTGTCGTGCTTAATTTGTTTATTTTGGAGTTTGAGCCTTTGTATATCTATTCTCTCACTGATGGTGAGGACACATACTACCGGCCAGCTGAGCAAATACCCTCGTATGTTGCTAGGGCAGTGAGAGGCGGGGGCCGAAGTACAGGCCAAGGAAGGGCACGTGTCGTAGCTAGAGCACCTGTTAGAGTAGCAGTTGAGGAGCCACCAGTAGCTCCGGTGAGGGGACAAGTACCGGAAGCATCTATTATTACCCCCAAACTTCAGGAGATTTTAGCACAGTTCCTGAACATGTTTGGTACATTAACTAAGGCAGGATTGATCTTCGTTTCACCAAATATTTCACATATTGGGGGTGGAGCTCAAACTCCTACAACCCGTACTCCAAAGCAACAGGTTCACATTGGTCAGGTTTCGGGTATAGTTCCGGTACAACATGTTATTCCGGTTGAGCTTGAGGCCAGTCCAGAGGCATCAGATGAAGAACAAAAGAGACTTGAGAGATTTAAGAGGTATAGTCCACCTACCTTCAGTGGCACAACTACCGAGGATGCCTATGGATTTCTAGAAAAGTGTCACCGTATTCTCCGCACCATAGGTTTTGTGGAAGTAAGTGGATTTTCTTTTACTATATTTCAGTTGTCAGGAGCAGCGTATCAATGGTGGCAAGTTTATGAGAAGGGTAGACCAACAGATGCAGTACCACAAACTTGGGCTTAATTTGCAAAGATGTTTTTGAAAGAGTTTGTTCCCCAGACTCTCCGGGATATGTGGAACACAGAGTTTGAACATTTGCATCAGGGCACCATGACGGTGTCAGAATATGCTATCAGGTTCAGTGAGTTATTCTGTCATGCACCTATCTTGGTTCCTACTGTTAGAGAGCGAGTTTGTATATTCATTGAGGGGATTGATTATGATCTTAAAATATGCATGGCTCAAGAGTTGCAGACTAATATCTAATATCCCATTTCAGCAAGTAGTAGAGATTGCCAGGATGTTAGAACGTGTTCGAAACGAAGAAAATGAGTCTAAGAAGGCCAAGAGGTCTCATAATTCTAGTGGAATCAGTGGATTCTACTATGCATCTATGACTCATCATGGCGAAGGCTCGGGCCGTCGGTAAGCCCTGTCCGCAATTCAGAATATTCGTAGTGCTCTAGTTAGTACTTTTAGTGCACCACCGACGTTGGGCTCTTACAATGTTGTTCCAGTTATCCAACACAGTCTCAGTATGAGCAGTCGCGCCTACAGAGGGGTTGTTACGAGTGTGGTGATACTAGGCACATCAGACTTGGGAGAGGCGAATTTCATCAGAACACTCGGGCTACATGCCCCGTTCCAGTTAATACTCCACATGTACAGCCGATTAGGGGTGGAGGACAGGCGGGTAGAGGGCGCCCTAGAGGGGGAGGCTCGACCCGTTGATATAATTGCTCTGGTATAGATGAGGCCACTACACCAGAAAGTGTCGTTACATGTATGATTTAATTCATAATAGAGGAACACTATTATTATTTTGATTCAATCTCAATTATCGAGGTGAAATATCCTATCATGCTCCTTATACGGTGAGTTGTGAATTTGTACTCCACTCACTTGTTTATCCCTGTTGGGAGATTTGACGGTGTTAGCCTATGTCTATCATTTTTGTTTTGTGCACTATTGAGGGTTATGAGTCCAAAAGTGACTTTCTATTACTCACTACAGTGCGTTTTGATATAAATTCGGGATAGTTGGTTAAAAATTGTGAATTTAATATCCTACCGGTACGGGGGTTCATTATGTGTAGTAAAATTGTCTGTCGATATTTATTTAAAAGAAGGAAAAAGAAATGGAGAAAAAATTCAGTTGGCACGATGTGCATAATACTTGTGATTCAGCGCTGAGAACGGGATCCTCGCGTTTTAATGTGAATTATTATATTTAAACCGGGCTACGTGTCACGATGGAAGTTATATCGAGATGAGCTCTTTATAGTTGAATTCCTATGTTTTAAATCCTTTGCGTATGATATAAATTTTATATATATAATATATATGTTTGTTTTTTTAATTTTGAAAAATTCATTCTTTTTGGAGCAATTATATTAATTGAAATAGAAGCAATAATATGAAGTTAGTTGAGTTGCTCCAGCGAGCATCTCTTTATGGAAGCTTAATTTATAAGACCAGATAGAACATTCGTACATTTAAGATTTCTTATTTTACTTAACTACTTGAAAATAGTCCTAAGACTATGACTTAAAAGATTATCTCGGACCTAACTACAAGTATTAATGGCAATTTTTCAATCTGCATGGATTTTGACTTGATTAAGTGCTGAAAATCAAGGACAAAGCGCCACGTGTCCATACAACACAGACCACAAAAACTCAAAGAGAGTGAGAGAGAGAACTTGAGATCTCTCGTGCCTGGAGCGTGACTAAAAGAAAAAGCAAGTGATGGATTTAATGCTCCCCAACAGTGCAGCCATTTCATTATCTCTGATTTCACACTGAAACTTAGGGATCGTTTGGTTGGATGCATTAAAAAAAATATATGTATTAATTTTTGATGTTATTCTGTTTGGCGTATAATAAGTGATTTTTTGATTTTTTTTTATGATCCAAAATAAGTGTTTTTTTCCAGACTTTAAGAATGAATTAATTATTTTTTTTCTATACTGCTCTTGGAGTAAATAGTGTTGAAATATATGTTAGGAGTGTTTATGTGAAGAGATAGTAAAGATTAATATGGTCAATTTCATTACTTATTATTGTTAAAAAGTGAATTTTTTAACGTGTATGAAAACAACTAAAAATCACTTATAGTGGACCGGAGGATGTACTATTTTTTTGTTTGATATACTTTTTTAACCTATATATAACTATTAACTAATACAAGTATTAGATATACAACTTATTTCGGTATTATCCTATATATAATAAATTCATAATAAATTATGCTATTAGCAATATCAAAGCTATTGATACCTACTGTAACAACAAATTTTCGCGTCGAGAAAAATAAATAATCAAGATCGGAAAATTGCGTAAC
>MDKH01028449.1:0-26269 GCA_005239495.1 Nicotiana undulata
TCGGAATGGCATCAAACTTTGCAGATAAGTTACAATTGACACCACGGAACTATTTTCGGTCTCAGAATCTCTCTCAGACCTCGGGAACATCACATCGCTTTCCAAGCCACATTTCAAGTTCTTTAAAACTTCAAAATCTCATTTTTATCCGAAACCACTCATTTCAAGTCCGTTTTACACCAATTTTCACAGATAAGTCACGTAACATATAATAAACCTGTTCCGGGCTCCGGAACCATAATGCGGCCCGGCAACACGGTTTTCACATAATTATTCATTTTCAAAATCCTTTATTATTTTCAGAAAACAATTTTCTTTAAAAATTCATTTCTCGGGCTTGGGACCTCGGAATTCAATTCCGGGCATATGCCCGAGTCCCATATTTTCCTACGGACCCTCCGGGACCGTCAAATCACGGGTCCGGGTCCGTTTACCAGAAATGTTGACCAAAGTCAACTATATTCATTCATTAATTATCAAAACTCATTTTTCATCAACTTTTCACATAATAGCTTCCCGGCTACACGCCCGGGCTGCGCACGCATAACGAGGTGAGACTAACGGAGGCTTTCGGAGTCTCGAAACACAGATAAGGCTTAAATTACATAAGATGACCCTTTGGGTCATCACATATTCAAATACAAAGTATCCTCTCTTCTCTCTCCTCGTCTTTGACCCAACGACTATTTTATAGACACCTCCTCCACGCGCCACCTGATGGAATCGCCGGACGGCGCCACTCCGGCGCGTCTGGGGGGCCATTCAACTCCAAATAACATGGAGACCCAAGCTGCTGACCCAATTGGCAAGAAATTGACCTATGCTACAAAGGTCGTCTCTTCATCGTCTCCGACCTCCTCGATTTATCAAGGCAGAGAATCCGTAATTGCGACACACACAATACACAACGGCATGCCGGCGGTCCTTTTCAAAGCCACAGATTACTATGGTGTCATGGCTGAGGAGTGCAAACTCACAATTGTTGGGAGATTCCTCAAACCAAGGCCCCAAATTGATAAAATTAGGTCAAAATTCAAGGAATTAATACAAATTAAGGGCACGTCAAGACTGGGGTCTATGATATGTACAATGTTTTCCTTGATTTCACTAATGAAGAAGATTTTAATGCTGTCTGGTTTAAAAGAGTTATTGAAATTGAAGGGCAACAAATGTGGCTTCAAAATGGTCGGCGGATTTCAAGTCGGAGGAAGACCTGCCTATCGCTCCGTTATGGGTGCTTCTTCCGGTTTACCTTTCCATATGCACACTTGAAATTATGTTAAACAAGTGGTGAGTGCAATTGGTAATCCCCTTGAAATGGACTTAGCTACCAAAGGAAGAACAAGGCCTAGTATGGCAGAAGTTCGAGTTGAAATCGATTTGCTTAAGGAACAACCGAACTCTGTTTATGTTGGTCAAATATATGACAATGCTCCTCAAAAAAGTTTTGTGCAAAAAATTAAATTTGAGGGGGTTCCTAAATACTGTAAATTCTGCCGAAAATTGAGTCATAACTTGGTCAATTGTTGATCTTTAGAACGGAAAAAAGCTGTTGAAAATAGGGAGTTAGAGGCCCAAAAGGATGCTGAAAATAGGAATGAATATGACGGAATAACTGGGGATCAAAATATGGAAGCTGGAGACAAATTTGTTATTGTTTCTCATAGAGAAAATACGAAGCTGCTTGATCACAACAATGAAACTGCTGAACATGTCCTTGCTGATTCTGCTGAAGCCAAAAAGGCTGAACAACAAAAAAACTGTGTTAATCAACAAGAAAAAACTGGAAAACAGAATTTTAGAACTAAAACGGACGCTACTGGTTCTGCTTAATTTTTTAGAATTTGAAAAAATGCTAAGGCTGGACATGCTGAACACAGAATCAATCAAAAACCAAAAAATGAAAAGCTGAAAACTGGTAAGGTTGTTACTAGAAAAACAGAGAGGCTAGACGATCATAATACAGAGTCCAAGGCTACTGAATATGCTGAAATGGCTAGAACAGTGGTGCAGATTGCTCAAAACAGAAAATTTAGCACTGCTGAATCTGTTGAATGCGTCTCTGCTGATTCTGCTGCATCTGAAACGGCAAAAAAGGTTGAACAACAAGAAAAATGTTGCAATCAAATGGAAAATATGGAAAAAAAAGAATCCAGGAATTGTTGTTTATAGTGAAAATCTAAAATTTGGTGATCAAAATAAAAAGGCTGTGGTTTATGAATCTACTGAATTCGATGGAACTGGAGCTGATACTGATGTTGAGCAGACTGTTAATAGAATTAGTAGAATGCAAAACAATGAGTCCAAGTCGGATAAACATTTGCAACAACCACCTAGCAACATCAGGGAGAGATCGAGGAAAAAAACCAGAAAAAGCAAAAATAGAAAACTTCCTAAAAAGAGAGCCAAAGTCTTGTTCAAACCAATCGACAACTTATCTGATGACTCTAGCTGGAGGAAGAAACATAACAAAGAAATAAGTTTGGCCCTTCAAAACATGAACCAGAACAGTGATGGTGTCAATCTATGTGAACATGGAGATCAAGCTAATGTTTGTGATTTGGGAGATCAAGCTAAGGCTATCAATGAGAAAACTAAGGCAGGCAACGACCAAGCTAAGGCTGTTAATGTTCAATTTCCTTCGAGATCTAAGCTTGATAAGTAGGAGCAGAAAGCCCATACCAATGACTGTGGAACAAGGGAAAATATGCAGGAGTCCATCCGAGAAAATGAGAACCTGAGTGAGAGGGATGATAATGAAAACAGACAAATTCAAAAGAGAGCCCTTAACCTAAGTGATTATGTCAATGAATCTACTAGTGTGCCATCTGCAATTCGAACTCTTCCTGGGATTGATATGGTAGTTGATCTCATTATGGAATCCAACTTACAACAAGACAGATATGTGACTAGTCAACAAATAGAGGTGACATCACTTAATAGGGTGACAGTTATGGTTCCTGAAGAGCAAATACAAACTGATTCAAAGGATGAGTCCTTCCAGATCATATGTTCCAGAGAAAAGAAAAGGAAAAAGGAAAGAAGAACAAAAGCAAAGATATTACACCTCCTAAAGGGGGACACTCATGCTAGCCTAAATTGTTTCCATGATAAATGCCATTTTTTGGAACATTAGGGGTGTGAATACCAAAAAAGCCTTACCAAGGCTTAAAAAATTGATCTCCATCTATAAAGTGGAACTAGTTGCGATTATGGAGCCTTTTGTTAGTACTAACCAAATAGAAAGGTGCAGGAGGTTCCTTGGTTATCAACACTGTATTTCTAACTCAAATGGTCAGATTTGGATCATGTGGTCAGGCAACAACATGACTACTATTCTGAGCAATCATGATCAACAACTTACTATCAAATTACATTATGGAGCTGCCAACAGTGATCTCTACATCACAGCAGTATATGCTAAATGTACTCCTGAAGAAAGGAGAGAGCTATGGAATAGTCTTGAGTTAACCAATCTTCATGTGAACGGTCCATGGTGCATTGGAGGTGACTTCAATATCATTTTAGATCCGGATGAGAAAAAAGGAGGCAGACCTCACAGAATGAACAAAAGTCTTGAATTCAGTAATGCATGAATAACTGTGGTATGATGGACTTGGGTTTTGTTGGTCCAAAATACACATGGTGTAACAATTGGGAGCCAAGAAGAAGAATATGGAAGAGATTGGATAGAGTATTTATCAATGATGACTGGTCCCAAATCTTTCAAAATAATATTGTCAATCATTTGGCTAGAATTGGTTCTGACCATAGACCAATTCTAATTCAATGCAAGGACTCTAACCAGCAGGGCCCTAAATACTTCAGGTTTCTAAATTTTTGGACTAATCAACCAACTTTTTTGCAGGTAGTTGAGGAATTTTGGAGAAATCGTGTCGATGGAAATCCTCTGTGGAGACTTCATCAAAAGCTTAAAATCTTAAGCAGAAGACTGACTCAATGGTCCAGAGATGATATTGACAATGTTTTCAACCAAGTTCAGTAATGGGAAGATAAAATGAAAGACCTTGAACAGATGGATCTTTTGAACAATAATGATACAACCAGAACTGAATTGAACAAAGGGCAAGCTGAGTACATTAGATGGATGGGGATGCAAGATGACATTCTCTGACAGAAAGCTAGGGTGAACTGGCTTGAAGAAGGAGATGCTAACACTAAATATTTCCATAGCACCATCAGAAGGAGAAGGAGAAGGCTACAAATTCTTAAAATCAAAGATCATAGAGGCCAATGGATTGAGGGGGATGATAATATTGGCAAGGCAGCTGTCCATCACTTTCAACAGTTCTTTAACATCAATCATCACTACAATGACCATGATATCATCAATTGTATTCCTCAATGTGTAACTGATGCAGATAATGAAAGCCTCACTGCCATTTCTGACACAGAAGAGATTAGAGATGCTGTCTTTAGCATGAATCCTGACAGTGCAGCAGGTCCGGATGGATATAATGGGAAATTCTTTCAATCCTGTTGGGATATCATCAAGGAGGATATCACTGATTTTGTTCAAGCGGTTTTCAATGGTAGGAGGCTTACTAAATTTTTTTCTCATACTTGTTTAGTTCTTATTCCTAAAGTTGACCCCCCTAGTAGTTTCTCCGACTTGAGACCTATTAGTTTGAGTAACTTTACTGCCAAGATTATCTCTAAGATCCTCTCCAGAAGGCTGAATCCTATTCTTGAGAAGCTTATTTCAGAGAATCAAAGTGGTTTTGTGAAAGGAATATTGATCACCAAAAATATCCTTTTAGCTCAGGAGATTGCTCAGGGCGTGAACAAGAAGAACATAGGAGGCAATGTTGTTATAAAACTTGACATGGCAAAAGCCTATGATAGAATTTCCTGGACCTTTCTTATAGCAGTTATGAGGAAATTTGGTTTCTCCGAGAATTTGATTGACATAATCTGGGAACTTCTACAAGATATATGGTATTCTATCATCTTCAATGGGGCTAAAACATGTATTTTCACATCTACTCAGGGCCTCAAACAGGGAGATCCCTTATCCCCTTCTTTGTTTATTATTGGAGCTGAGGTTCTTTCTAGATCTCTAAATGCTCGAAATGACTTTATTGGTTTCACTCCTTTTAGCATGGATCTGAGAGGTCCGATGATCAATCATCTAGCCTACGCTGATGATATTGTTATATTCTGTGGTGGAAACAACATGACTCTCAAGTTAATCAAAAAGGCTATTGACAGGTATGAAAAGGCTTATGGGCAGAAAGTTAACAACGACCAGAGATTCTTCATTACAACCCCTCACACCTGCGTTGCAAGAATCAATAGAATTAGGAATGCTACAAGTTACATGGATAAGTATTTTCCTTTCACTTATTTGGGATGCCCTATATATTTTGGGAGGAAGAATAGCAATCTTTTTGACGGTATGCTCTCTAAGGTGGTCAAGAAACTTAATGGAGGGAAAGCCAGTATGATGTCCTCTGGAGGGAGAATGATCTTGATTAAATATGTCTTACAATCCCTCCCCACATACATCCATTCTGCTATGAACCCTCCTAAAGGAATTACAAAGCTCTTGGAGAAACACTTCGCAAACTTCTTCTGGGGCACAAATGAAGGTAAAAAGAAATATCATTGGTCTTCATGGAATAATCTTTGCCTCCCCAAAGATGAGGGAGGAGTTGGTGTCAGAAAAATGGAGGATATCATAGATACACTCAGCATTAAAAGATGGTGGAGATTCAGAACTCACCCATATCTATCGGCCAACTTTCTCAATAGAAAATATTGCAGAGTCCATCCAGTGAACAAAAAGTCAAATCCCACTGATTCTCATATTTGGAGAAACATGCTCAAAATCAGAGACAAAGCCGAGGAAAACATTAGATGGGAAATTCAGAAAGGTAATTGTAGCTTTTGGTGGGTTAACTGGACAGGTAAAGGTGCTTTGGACAACCTATTACAAGGTAGTGGGAAATCCTCTAAAGTACAGGTGAAAGACTTCATAATTAATTGAGAATGGATATTGTCGAACTCAACGATGTTCTCCCCGTGCATATTATGGATAATATTTCTCAACTGGAGATAGGTGATCCAAATGAGGAAGATTTCCCTGTTTGGACTACCTCTAATAATGGGAGATTTTCTTCTAACTCAGCATGGAATTCTACTAGATTCAAAAAATAGAAGAATTTCTTCATAAACAAAAACTGGCATAACTCTCTCCCCTTTAAAATGTCCTTTATCTCTTGGAGAATTTTCAAAAATAGGTTACCTTTTGATGATGTTATTTGTAGATTTGGTACTAACATTATTTTTAGATGTTTTTGTTGTTCTTCTGCGCAGGTAGAAACAGTTCAACATGTCTTTAATAGTAGTGAAGCTGCCATCTTCATATGGAACAACATAGGTAATGCATTTGGAATCAAACATCAACAGGAGCCTATTATTGCTACCTTCAAAAGATGGTGGGAAGCAACGACCAACAATAAAGTGCACAATCAAATGCTTCAGATAGCTCTTACAATCATGTGTTGGGAAATGTGGAAACAAAGAAATGCATGCAGATATGGAAAACAAAAGAAATTTCAGCTAAACTCGACGAGACACCTAATCACATGGACATTGAAAATGGCTATCTCCAACATGGTACCAGGAGAATATACTCAGATGAAATGGCCTTTATTATGTGAAAAGGTCGAGAAACACAGACCATATCAGAAATGGATACAAGTTACATGGGAGTCTCCACTACCCGGCACTGTCAAAGTTAATACAGATGGAAGCTTTTGCAAAGAAAGTGGTAAGACAGGCATTGGAGGGGTGGTCAGGAACAGTCAAGGGGACCTTATTACGGCTTTTTCTATTCCTATCAGATGTGATGATCATACTACGGCAGAGGCTAAAGCAGCAGAGTTTGGAGGAAAATGGTGCAGTCAGAATGGGTACACTAATTTCGCTATCGAACTGGACTCAATGATCATAGTGGATATGGTCAAAGATGGAAACACTAACAACATGAAGATTAAAAAGGTTATGGACAGAACCTCACGCATTATTACACAAACTACAGTTACGGTCAGGCACTGTTTCAGAGTGGGGAATCAGGTTGCAGATTGTCTTGCTAAATTGGCTACAACCACGAATCAGAGAAGGATGTATCATTCACTCCAAGAATTGCCTAACAATGCAAAAGGGCTTTTTCTCCTCGATAAATGGAAACTTCCAAGTATAAGGACAAAATATTAAAAATTTAATTTCTTTGTTAGTTAATTTTGTTCATAGATCTTAGGAAGGAGGGTGTATATATATGAATCTCCTGTCTTTCTTTTGGGGTGATTGCATCACTGTTGTTGTATTTTTGTGAGGTCAGATCTAGCCCCCCTCTCTTGCGCTTTTTTGAATACAACACAACCTAGACGGCTGTCCGGGTAACTTTAATTAAAAAAAAAAGAAGAATCTTTTTTGTTGTTAAAGTCTCATATAGATAATGATAATGAGTAATGCTAGTGAGACTAATAGCTAATCTGTTTTCTATATAAAAATCTTGATATAATTCTCTTTCTGTCTTGCAGACAACATTTCTCTTTTTTCTTTCAATTTCAAGCTTAAAATGCTTAATGCAAGGCTATACATGTAGGTACGCTTTACCGCGTCACTGAGTTTATGCGGTGCTAATCTAAATTAATCGGACCGTAAGTACTAAAATTCGGGTATGAAATAGCTGTAAAAAAAGAAGAAGAAGAATTAACCCAACAATGAGGGTAGGTAGTCCTCATCGGACCAAACCGCAAACAACTCATATGCTATTGTGGTAAAGGTTTCATTTCCAAAATTGGAGAGGGTGATGCATGCTTCTTCCACTAATTCATTTCTGATAATTGACATTGTTAAATGACACAAACAAAAAGAATATTCGTGGGTTAATTTATTGTGCATTGGCTTGGAATATTTTAATTCAAATTTGGATCTATTACAGATCTAGTCAATTTTTATACTTTGTATTATTCTTTGTCCTTTGCTACACGATGTTCTCCTGAAAAAAATGAAATTTCAAAGATATTCTGCTATCCGTCTAAGCGAGGATTTATTTTGTCCAATAAATTATATTCTACTGACTTTTTGTTACTTCTACAATTTACTGGTTTTTACAGTTTCAATTTTGATATAATTAAAATGATCTTTCGAACTGCTGTCAGTTAAAATTTTCCTTTAGCTTAGCACGTGTAGATTCAAAAACCTAATTTATGCCCAATCAAAATTGTATGGGTCAAAATCCGACTAAAAAAATTCGGCATGAAGAGGTGACCAAGTGTGAGAACTGTAATTTATCATGGGCGACTAGGTCGAAGTCGATCAGGGGTTGACAATAATGAGCTGCCGAGTAAGCCATCAGGGCCGAGGTCGAGCAGTAGGAAAAGAAGTAACAACTAGTATAACTTTGGAACTTTCAAAGAGAATATTCCATTAAATATTTCTTATGTTGTACTTTTTTAGGTTTTTTTGGGAGTATTAAATAGTAAAAGAGATAGAGCAAAAGATATGTAATAATGATTCTGATAAGAACTATTACGAAAAGTTGACTCAAGAGAGATAATATAAAATATTACCTTTTCACGAGGATTTGATTTACTGTTTATTCCACCTTTTCTCGCATCAGATCCGAGAAAACCTCACACATTCCCATATCCATTTATCTTACATTATTGTCAAATAGAAGAATCATCCGCCTCATTCAATATTTGGGTGAATCATTCTCTCTATTTACATTTATTGCCATTTAATATAGTTATTGTTCATCATTGTTCCTCCACTCCTTCATAGCAACATCATTTAATACCCTTTGTACTAAATTGGTTCAATTGTATTCTGTATTACTTGTACAAGCACGCATTAGATCTAGAACTTATTATATTTAACTAGGATTTACCCATCACTTTCTTGTTTATTTGATTTAACAAAAGATTCTGTACTTTTGGTCAAACAAAAATAAATCTAAATCGTATGTAGATTTTAATTCACCATATGCATGCAGTTCATCAGCACTGGTTCTGGGATTCCCTCCCCCTCCCCCCTCCCCTCCCCCAATTTTTTTTTTAAAATAAAAAAGAAATTTAAAGTAGGTCTGATCACGCTCAACTGAAAGACAATGCGGGCATTGCAAATATAATCCGAGGTATTATACCCCGAGTCGAATCCCACAGGGAATCAACGTATCAATTGTTATTGTTAGATTATCAATTCTCACTAGTCAACTTTCTCAAACGTTGTATATATCACTTGGTGTTGTTTTTATACTACTATAGCTGAACAAAGATATAAAAAAAACTAAAGATTAACTAGTAATTAATGGGATGTAAACAATTGGATTAAATGTCTAAGGTTATGGTTTCCCCCGTTGGTGAACTTCCTTCTTGTGTACTTCCTATAGTTTTGATCTAGTTGTCTCTATATCAATCATGAACACTCTAGTTATCATAAATCTCTCTCAAGTAATTATGATAATTTACTAGACGCACTTTCTCAAGTTACGCTAGCTATATTGCATTACGGTTCACTTTAGACTGCACCCGAGGTATTGTTATTTCTAATCCAACCTCTAAACCTTCGGTTATGACTTTCGCCTATCCTCCGGGAGTGTTGTTGTTCAAACAACTACCTAAATATGCACTCTCTCTCAAGTAGATACATAATAAATAGGAACAGCTAATTGAAGGCCCTTCAATCAACTACAACAATAATGTAGTTGAACAAATAAAGATAAACAACCAACAAAACTATATTAATACCACAAGTAGCTCATCCTCAACGGGTTCCACCAACAACCTTAAATTAAGAAATTTAGCTACTCATGCTCAATAACAGTAAAAACCCAAAAGAATTCATAAAGCTCAAAAATAAAGATGAAAAGAAGAAGATGTAAAACTCTAATGGTGTCTTGTCTTCTCACAATGAGTTCTTGCCTCCTACTTGAGTCTAAAATTTGTCCAATCCCTGCAAAATACCATTTTTCCATGTATATATACCAAGTAGGGTCGGGCCCAAACAATTATACCTTCTCCTACGCGAAAAGGAAACTTTTTTCACGCCTGGACGCTTGCGGCCGCGGCCAAACACGGCGCGACCGCGGTCATTTACCAGTACTCTACTTCTGCCCGCGTCCAGGTCCGCGATCGCGGTTTCGACCGCGGTTTTCACCCTGTTCCGTTCGGAATTTGGAAAAACGTAAAACATGAAAGTTGTAGCCTTTGAGTTAGCTTTCCAACCATATATTATATAGTCCAAATTGAGTTCGGCGAAAAAAGTTATGTCCATTTTACTAGACAGTGTGCAATATGCCTATTCAAGTCTTCGTTTGTTCTTAACTATCAATTTGACCCCCGAACACGATCCCGACTTAATTTCTTGGGCTTTTACTCAGACTTCAATGCTCCAAATCACTTGAATTCATTTCATAGCATCTATATAGCTCGGAGTCACTCCTACAAGGCATAAAACATACAATTAGTGCAAAACACTAGCGATTAAAGCTCAAACTCAATTAAAGTGTAGTAAATTAGAATGTAATAAGCGACTAAAATACATAATTATAGCCTACCATCAAGTTCGCATACATGTATGCGACTATTGAAATTTCAATTTTCTTCTCGATATGCTTCTGGAATTTCAAAAATTTAAGGTATTCTTCTCTATATGCTTCTTCCTTTATCTCCTCTTCCCATTCTTGGATTTGCAGAATTGTTAATTATTGCTTCTATTTAAATTTTTATACGTGTGTTACGTTCTTTTCTTTTTGGATATGTATTATATTATTTGTGTACTCTCCTGAAAAAAATAAAATATTTCAACGATATTCTGCTCCCCCTTTATGTGAGGATTTGTTTTGTCCCACAAGTTATGTTCTAATGAGTTTTTGATACATCTAGAATTTAGTGGCTTTTACAGTTCCATTTTAACTTTAAAATGATCGTTAGAACTGTTGTTAGTTAATTAAATTCCCCTTTATAGCTGTTACTAAGCGTAGTACGTGTAGATTCAGCATTCTCTTGTCGAAAGTACTTATGTTAGTATTTTGTATTAAAAATCAGAAGAATCAGAAGACGTAATTAGTTTAAGAACAAAATAGAAAATTTTTGAGCCCAAAAGTTTTTTGTGTATCTTTAAGGAATTTAATTTTCTCACAGTTACTCAAGGTTCCCTTCCAGAATAAAACAGAATAATTATTCTATATATGATTGCGGCACTTCAAATCACAGAATTTCGGGTAACTCAAATGGCGGAGCAAATCACACATAATACTTACGTTTTGCTTTGAAAATCAATGCAGAATGCAGAATGCAGAAGAGAGTGGAGAGAGTTTTTTAGATTTGATGGTAAAAAATGAGGCTAAGCCTCTCTATTTTATAGCGAACAAAGTTGAATCCCAAGAAGTGCAAAGGTGCATGTTCGTTTGATATTGTATCTATTCGGCAGAAAGTATTTGAATCCGCTAGCCATCGAATAAGACAACGGGCGGATTAGCATCAAATTAACGATTATCGACGGTTTATCAGCTAAACCAAATAGAACTTTTTTGAAGAATCATTCAATCAATACTAAACGGTTTCAAATCAATACCAAATTTTTAATACCATCTAAGATCTGACAGTATTTTTGAATTGAAGAGTCTTCTTCCAAGTTCCAATCTAGTTCATATTCAAGACTGCTCATACAAGTATATGAATCAATCAAACTTTCAGCAACATTTGTTCTTCACAAGAAATCCAGATGATAACGGCGCGAGACTTGCTCTCTTCTCAACTCTTTAAGATTTAGAAGAAGTGCTTCCACATATAAGCACAAGATTTTACCTCTTCCTATCCAATGAGAGATAAATTTCCTTTGTAATTGGAACTAATTATATTCAAATTTTCATTTCCCACCATTTTCCATTCTCACCTCTTTTGATTTAATAATAAAACCCAACAACTTTTACATACTCTACCAATAACAGGTCGTATTTTTTTTTTCACGGTGGTTTTTTTATGAATCAAATAAAAGGAATGAAAGCCAGGAAAACAGAAACCTTATATTGCTGAATGGTTCAATTTCCCCACAAGTTCCATCCACAAAACCTATAATGTTCTAATTAGCAATTAACAAAATTAATCAACAAAAACCTCACAGGCTCATGACAACGTATTTTATTTGCTACAAATCGAAACCTCCAGGGAACTAACTAAAGCAAGCACAAACCCTATACACGGATGAAAGATTTCCATTTTGTGCACATTAGTTGTTTCAAATATTAAATTTATCCTAATTAAAAGGGTTTTTGTTTTTTCTCTTTTCATGAAGAACTTATTAATTAGAAGGTGCATATCAAGCAAATTTATGTTTCAAACTCCCGAATATATATAAGTTTTGAGGAAGGAGCAATCTGTGAGCAGCTCAATGCAGAATCTCTGCATGCCGTTAACAACACTGAATGCAGGAATGTTTAAGTAATTTATTAATGTTGATGCGTAGCGGCCAACTTGGACTTGTTACATGCTAGCAGATATATAACAACAACAACAACAACCCAGTATAATCCACAAGTGGGGTCTGGGGAAGGTAGTGTGTACGCAGACCTTACCTCTACCCTAAGGTAGAGAGGCTGTCTCCAATAGACCCTCGACATCCTTCCCTCCCTCCAAGAACTCCCCACCTTGCTCTTGGGGTGACTCGAACTCACAACCTCTTGGTTGGAAGTGGAGGGTGCTTACCCAGGGGCGGATCCAGCTTATCACATGTGGGTTCCCGTGAACCCAGTAGCTTTTGCACATACCCGGTATATGTATTAAAAATTCACTAAATATCTATAAATATTTGATTGTGAACCCAGTTACTTATTGTATATCTGCTTAAGGTCGCTATAGAAACCCATAAACCTTAAATTTTGGATCCGCCTTTGTGCTTATCATCAGAGCAACCCACCTTGTCATGCTAGCATATATATAAGAACAATATTTGCTGCAACAAAAATTGTAAACAAACGAATATATCACATACATATATATAAGATGAACGTTGTGTAAGTTTCGCGAAAAAGACTGGTACAAATTAAATGGGATGAGATAATATTGTTAAAGTTTTAACGTACCAACAAACAAGACGTAGTAATTATGGAAGTTGAAAAGATGAAGAATGAACGAACTGGATCGGAATATTATAGATGTGAGTGATGATTGTACGTGCATGCTATATAGTTTTAGCAAAACAATGTCAACAACTTTGGTGCTAATATATCAACCTGTGATCGTAGCAAATAGTATATCATAGTTCTCCTGGTTGGTACATATATATGGGACATTCTGAAATGACTCGTCCTTTTACTTCGCTTGCTGCTAGGCCCAGCTAGGTCACTCAACTCTCTCTCTCTCTAAATTGACTTACTAGAACAATATTCAATTGTTCTTAACAATATAGTGACATAAAAATATGATAAATAATAGGCTACATGCTTAGCCTAGTATTCCCGGATTGGTATTGGATGAGAAAGATTTTGTTTTCTTCCCCCTCATGAAGAACAATAAAGTGAGGGGAAGGCTTCCGTGGAAAAAGGATAATTAAGTTTGGGATGAGAGAGTGAACACTAAAATAGTAGCCACCAAATTTGACAATTTTTTTTTCATGAACGCGAATTGATAAGAAAAGGTACTTCCATGTGTATAAAGCACAAGGGAAGGAGACCCCTAGTCCAAGTATAATAGCATAGGGGGTGCAAAGGTGAAGATACTAGAGTGGTTTGGCACTCTTGGTCAGCTTTCTTCCGTTCGGGCTTTCTTTCTTCTGCCTTTACGCGAGCGTGTTGCATGTATAAGTCCAAAAGAGCTATGATGACTCTCGAAATGGAATTGGAAGAGTAAGACGGGCTAGGGCTGGCACATTAACAGGATATTCAATTTGTGATAGCGATGGCGGATAAACCAGATAATAATCTTACTTGTCCCCAACGCTAAAGTACCGGCCATTTTCGGGGACTAGCCCGCTTCCACTCTTTTTTTTTTCTTTCGAAAAGACAAGGAGGATTAAGAAGGCCATCATTAAGAAACTAAGGCAGTAGATTCGGTTAAAGCAAATCCCAAAATAGCATAACCTAATAATTGATTTGCCAATGAATGATTTCTCGCAACAGAATTAAGGAACACCTGGTTCACTCTTGAACGCAACAATTCTTCTTCCAATTCGTACATCAAATTGTGTATATAAAGAAGAGTTCGTCCTTCTTCAAAGAGATAAAGTCACGCGGCCCCTCAAGATAGAGGCTTCAGTCATCGTTAGAATTCTGGGTCGGGCCAAATTACATAAAGAAAGGAGACTTATTTCAAAGTGGTTCAGGTAGAGAGGGAGATATCTGTAATTGAATAACTATAAGTCAATCCTTCTAGATGTTTCGACGCTTGATTCTCGAATAGGATTGGATCTATTGTCATTAGGGCCTCCTAAAACGATCTATTAAATTCATCGAGTTATTCCAAAGGATCAAAACGGATTTTAGCATGGGCTCATGAACGCACACCTTTGGCCAATTTGATTTGCTGGACCCACGCTGGATTTACAGATTTTACTTTTTCCGTTAGTCCATAAGGTTCGGACACCCATATTCCGGGAACATACAAGCTTGTTATATGAAATGCACCAAAACCAAAGCAAGCCACCCTGAGAGAAATAAATGAATTCCAAAGATCTTTGGCAAATCCAAAGAGGGTTTTCCTGTGGGGAGATTGAGTGATATAAAGCAAGGTTAGTGGCAAGAGGATTCACACAAACAAGGAATAGACTATGGTGAGACCCTTTCAACAGAGGCAAAGGTCATTTCTATTAGAATCTTACTTTCCTTGGCTACACAGAGATCATGGCCATTGTATCGGTTAGATGTGAAAAATGCCTTCTTGCATGGGGACTCGCACGAGGAGGTGTATATAGGGATAGCACTTTGCATTCACAAGTTCCATCTTCCCATCACTTCTTACTTAATGGTTAGGTCCGAATTCTACAATGGTGCTCAAAATGAAATTGGTTCTTGAGTCAATCTTCTCAGTCTTTATTGGTTCGAAGCTCTTGTTTGTTCTATTTCTTTAAGAAGATCCATTTTATTACGGTATAAATGCATATTGATGCTTTATTACACTGCTTTTTATGAGATTACTCATAGACCTTACATATTGGAATTTTATATCATTGGTAATGTCAGCGGTTCGAGTCCGCTTATCTCCAACTCGTGAACTTAGCCGATACAAAGTTTTATGATAGCATCAATTTTTCCGATTCGGCGGCGCGGTGGCGAATCTAAGAATTTTTTCAAGGGTATTCAAATTGGAAAGAAGTGAAAAAAAAGTTTCCGACAAAGGGTGTTTAATATGTATTATATATCTCTAAAACGTAATATTTTACCTATATATCATGCTTAATCTTTAGAGTATAATTATTATACACGAGAATTCCATAGAGGAATAGGCGATTAATATGTTTGCGCTATTTGCTTCTTTCTTTTTCTCCTTTTGGGTGTTTCGTTCACCTTTTTCCTAATAATTAATCTTTTTGATTCAGGTTTTAGATAAACAATATAATAGCTAATCATTACTAATCAGTTGCAAGTTGATGCACTTTCGTTTCTGTTTTTTTTTTTTTTTTTTTTTTTTTTTTTTTTTTTTTTTTTTTTTTTTTTTTTTTTTTTTTTTTTTTTTTAAATTTTAAAAATGGATATACTACTATAGGATTGAAACGTAATTCATCAGATAAACTTTGACACGGTTTCTATTTAAAGCCTTTCAGACAATTATTGTAGAATTAATTAGTTTTGCACTTCATGACTATTGATGAATCAAACAAAAAGTACCTTCTAATCATTTAAATTTGATAATCAATTGACATTGAGCGACTCAAATCCTTAATTAATAACTTAATTTGAGCTTAATATATATATATATATATATATATATATATATATATATATATATATATATATATATATATGACAGAAGCATATTGTTAAATTTTCTTTCTTAGGAAACAGACAAAATATGTGGATCTAATTAACAATAATCACAGGACTTTACAAGTATGTTGTACAAAATTGATTATACTAGCTAGCTAGCTGATCATCCATTCATTGGACTATAAGAACAATAATGCTCATGAAAATCTCATTAAAAGGTTCTAGTAAATAATACAACATAAAAAAAATTGATTCACTTTTTAGAAAAATTATGAAAAGGAGAAATCTATCCTTTTATTTATTTATTTTATATTTGATCTTTATGCTACCCATTAAAGGACGAGTCATCTTTGCAGTTTGTACTGTATCTATTTAACTCAGATATTAACGTAAAGTAACATTAAATGAGATTTTATATATCTCAAACAATTAATGTAGTGTAATTCAGTACCAGATCATCATAAATTTCAAATTTCAAATTTATTCATTTGTTAGTAATAATCACATTCTTATCTGCTGTATTAACTTTCTTAATCAAGCCATATTACATGAATCTAAAGACAGCTCCACTCCCCCCTATATATACAGTACAATATCTTAGAGTGTATCATGTCATAGAGTACATTTCTTTTCCTGAATATCTCTGCAAGAAAACCCTAGTAAAAACATTAGCGCAGTTTCTTAGAATTCTTTTTTATTCCATCCCTTTTAGATCTTCTTCAAAAAATCATTTTTTTTCTTTTGTGAATTTTCAAACTTTTGTGTGTGTGTGTGTACTAAAAATGTCTCTACCATCTTTACCCTTTGAGATCATCATCTCCCTTCTCTTACTTCTCCCTGCTAAAGCACTGATCAAATTCCTTGTTGCATGCAAATCTTGGTGTGCCATGATAAAAGATCAAGATTTTATCAAAAAACATTTTGAAACCTCAGTTGCAACAGGTAAAAACTATATTCTCTATGTGCCTGTCCAAAGTAAGCCAGAAAAGACATTCACTTTGCTTAATGCCAAAAACTTTCAGTATGAATCTGAATTAAGAGTCCCCTTTGACTTACCAGGCATGTTGAATTGCATTGTTGTGAGTTCAGTCAATGGTTTAATTTGTCTCACTGATATTAGCTGTTTTGGTCATATCATATATTTGACTAATCCAACTATAAACAAGTACTTGATCCTCCCCCCTTCAACTATTTACTGTGATGAACTAGATCTTCAGATGATACAAGTGAGTCTTGGATTTGGTTATCATGAAAAAAACAATGATTTCAAGGTTGTTAGAATTGGGTTTGTTGAAAATGATTGTTATGGTTGGTTAGATGAAGAAGATTATGATGATGAAGATCCAAATGCACTTCCTCATGGATATGATTTTGTATCTAGAGCTGAGGTATTTTCACTAAATACAAAGGTTTGGAAAGAAATTAAACTAAGTTGTAATTTTTCCTACAAAAGACATGACATGTTTTCAGGAGTTGTTGTGAATGAATGTTTGCATTGGAAGGCTGTTAAAAGCAACACTTATGAGGATGAAATGGTCATTTTGTCATATCATTTAGGTGAAGAAACATTTCAAGAATTTGAATGCCCAAAGTTTAAAGGTGAAGGAGGAGTTGATCTAACTGAATGTATTGGTGAGTTTAAAGGTAAACTTGGGCTTTTTGCATTTTGTCCAGTTTTTGATTATTGGTTTGGGATAGGGGGACAACCTTGTCACCTTTGGGTGATGGAGGAATATGGTGTGAAGAATTCTTGGACTTGTCATGCTACTGTTTCACTAGGAACCATGATACATAGGCCAATGGCTTTCACAAGAAATGGAGAAATTATAATGCAAGATAGGTTTGGAAGGATATTTAGCTACGATTTCGATAATAATCAGCTAATTGATTTGCAAATCCAAGAAGATGAGCATGATTTGAATTTTGTCAATTTCACTGATAGCCTAGTTTTGGTTGATCTTGATGACAAACCAATGGGACAACAAGGGGCTACTCCTGCAAATGGTAGGGTTGATTTTGATGGATACATGCATATGGAAGAAGTACGTTTTTTTTAGCCTTTTCTTTTTATTTTCCCTTATTATTATTTTGTCACTGGTCTGAATAATCTGGATTCCTTTTCACAATTTTCCTAATTATTATGAGTTAAGATTGCAGGTCAACATGGTCGATAAAGATGATCCTCCAGGCGATACACCTGTGGATGTTGAAAAATAGCTAAAGGGATTAAATTCAAACCAGAAGTTTATTAGCCAAGCCATAGTTTAGTAGCCAGAAATGGCATTTGGTTTATGCTAGATAGTTTGTTTTATTAAGGGGAACCTTGTCGTAACTGATAAAGTTACTATCATGTGACCGGGGGTCACGGGTTCAAGTCGTAGAAACAGCTTCACCCCGCACATAGCGGGAGCTTGGTGCACCGGACTGCACTTTAAGTCTGTTTTAGTAAGAAAATGAGTTACATCGATGAACAACAATATTGATTGTTAGGGTTAAGAGTCTTTATGGCCCATAACCCTTTAAATCAAGAATGTTGTGTTCCTTTTAAACTTGTATCTCATCTCTTTTTCTTGTATTGTTGTCTTTCCTTTTCAATGAAATGGCATTGGCTTTCTGGTTTCGCATCTTATATGTATCTCCATTGTCCTTGTCGTTTAATTAAAGTCCGTCTAATTTCAATATTATAAAATTTAGTTTCTCTAGCACTACAAATTCTCAACATTTTCTACTAACATATTAATAAATTACTTCTAGCAAATATTAACACATTGAATTTCTTTGCTGAGAACCAAAGAGGAGGACGACAACCTCTATTTGATCTTCCCTTAAAAACTTGAAATAGCAACTGCCTAAAAGAAAGAAACTAATACTTAGGGTGTGTTTGGTACGAAGGATTTTTAAATTTTTTCATGTTTGGTTGGCTTAAATGTTTTGGAAAATATTTTTCTTATGAACTCATTTTCCTCCAATTTGAGGAAAATATTTTCCCTATCAAGAGAAGAGAAAACATTTTCCGAAACTTCTTTTCAACCCTCCTTACCCTATTTCAACTCCCACACCTACCTACCCATCCCCATCCCCGTGAAAGATGAGGACTTAGGGGAATGGAGGTGAGAGTAGCTAAAAATATTTTCTACTCTCTAACCAATAGAAAATATTTTCCGGAAAAGCTTTTCACTCACCAACCAAACAATGGAATAAGTGATAAACTAGTCATTTTCCATGAAAACATTTTCTAGGAAAATATTTTTCTTCGTACCAAACACACTATTATTTTCCAACAAAAAAAAATAGTACTTCCTTTCAGATTAGTCTAGTGAAGATATAATACCTGGTTAAGAGACATATGATTTAGCTTCACTTTGTCAAATTGTTTTCTGGTCAAGGTAAAATCAGTTTTCTTTCCCATGCTATGAATTCTTTTGAGAAACTTGAATAGCCTGTATGGCCAAACTGGAAAAATTAGCTTATTTTGAGAAGTGCTTTTTTCAAAGAAATAGTTTATGTTTGGCGAATCACTCTCAAAAGTAATAATTTGTGTTTGGCCAAGCTTTTAAAAAAATACTTTTAAGTAAGACAAGTTCTAGCTTGTTTGGCCAAGCTCCTCCAGAGGCCGAAAGCACTTTTTTCGCAAAAAAGCTTGGCCGAAAAAAAAGTGCTTTTGAAAAAAAAAAACACTTTTGGCCTCTGGATACGCTTGGCCAAACAGGCCAGAGCTTGTCTTACTAGTAGAGGTCCAGGCGTTGATAATAATATATTTTTTGAGCTTTAGTTTCAAGTGTCTTAATAACACAATTTCTTTTCCCTGTATGCTAACACGCAAAAGTAATACAAGATGGAGTTATCTCCTAATGAAACTGCAATTTCACAAATTTGTCCTTCAACGAGTACAAAATATAAGCACCAAAACTGCACTTATTACAAAAGAATATCCCATGTCCACCCCTCTATATTAAAAAGGAAGAAAAAAATAGCTAACCACTCCAAAGAATCTAAAGATCGATGGGTTGAAAAGAGATGGCATTTTTCTTATGAACCAAATACCCAACAAAAATGGATACACCAAATGAAACAATAGATAAGAGAAAAGCAAAACCACTGGCAGCATCCCAAGAGCTTCTTGATACCACTTTGACGCCTGCAGATGAACCTGGAGGAACATCTAGAGGTACCCAGTCACAACTAATCGTGTAATGTCCTGATCCGTGCCATGGATTTCCATCCTCCGGATACCAAAATGCAGCTGAAAATTTGCTTGTCTCACCAATAGTGAATTGCACATCCTATATACACCCCAAAAGCAAACTTGGTTTATGCACTCATACTTTTGTCTCTAGGTACTAATCAAGTGACTACTAACGGACGTGCTAAGAATATTGTGTATCAATTAGGATCGGTTCGAATTAATAAGGTTGGTTCATTCCTGTAATTATTTACGTTGTCTATGATCTTCTTTCTTATTTTACAACTTGTATACGCCACTATTTAAACCCAGTAACTTGAGAGGATAATCAACTAGTGTTTTCTCTCAATTTTCTCTTCCTCGTTTCATTCCTCACAAGATATTTTGTTTAGCGTCCTACGATAAGAGTAAAACTGACTTTCCTATTTCCTCTTGCATCTCACTAACAATGCTTGTATACACGTGGTGAGTCCACCTGTGGTGGTGGGACATTAGGGTGCTTATATTAAATGCTAAGGTTACTAATGCATGACTAAATTTCATTAAGACATGAGACAAAAGGCATCACTGTGATAAACTACCTGCTGGAGACGATCCATGGTTCTCAAGGCCCTAGAAAACTCAAAATAGAATGTTCCCTTCTGACCATTTGTTGAATAAGGACTGTCTTCGTCAGAATAACCTATCAATAGGAGACCATTTGAGAAATGAAGAGGTCAGACGAAGAACCAACTCTACAACATGATTAAGAAGGATCAACCAAGAAATCCAAGATTTGACAAGGGTGAGAGATGTTACCTGAATGGGTTGCGAAACTGCTATGCCACCATGCACCCCTCCAGTCATTCTGGGCAGCCGTATCATTTCCTGAGAATAAGAAATAAGGCTAAGTACTAACAAAGTCAAGTCAAAAGTCGTAAGTCAAGAATGTAGTGTCCTGCTAATAGAAATTAGCAGAAACAAGATCGCCAAAATCACAATAATGAAGTGAATGCATGTAATGGTCGAAGAAGAAACTGATGCCAAATTTGTGTATGTTAAAGTCCTCTTTCTTTACAGACCATTTCTGAGACAACAAGCAGAGAGTGTAAGGATTTCTCTGCCTTCAAACTGGCTTTGACCTAATGATGCCCATCCATCTGATATTACATTTACCATGGTAGCAATCAGACATACCAAAGATATTCTATCTGATATTTTGATTTATCCTTCAAGTTACATGCATATATTCAGTTCATCGAAATGTAGTTTCCCCTTTAGTCACCTCAGAGAACACGACACCAATTCTTTAGGTTTATGGTAAGTGTCAACCACATCAATTAAGGTCAGCTGTAAACTTTGTGACCTCAGTAATCAGTACTTGCATCAATAAAAATGATTTCGAGTTTCTTCCTATTTCTTTTTCCCTTTACTTCACTCCCCAATTACCAAGGAGAATCAAGATCCAAGTATTAACTGATAGGGGATGAATATAATATTCAAAGTACACATTTCATAGATTGAGTGCCAATAACTCCAATGACATTCTTACCTGTAGGACTAACCCCGTCCAGATTCTGACAGTGTGGGTTCCAAGCATACAAATCAACCAGATGACCAAATCTGTTAACCATGTGAAAAGAGTAAAGATAATTTGGAGAATTTTGCAGTGTTGATGAAACAAGATAACTGACACGTGTACACAAATTTACCTGTCTCCCCCATTACCATCTCTGTTGTCGATTGGGTTTCCACCATACAATCTACCAGGGATAGCATTTCCAATCGAGAAGTGCATTATGTCAACTTCATAGCCACGACAAGTCTTGTTGTTGCATGCATCGGGTGATTGTTTACACCCACCCATCTATTCAAATAATTTTAATCAATATTTTAGGCAATAAAAGATACCAAACAGAAATATACGAAAACTGTATTTTTCCATTTTCTGGAGGGACATTTACTGCATTAGCGGTTAGCATAACCCGTAAATGAATGATCACAACTTACATTATGATATGTAGCACTCTCACCAACTTGAAACATCAGTGCTACAGATGGGCAATTCTTGTCATTTCTGCATGATTAATAAAGAAAACATACGTTTTTTTTATGGAGAACAAAGAAACCTTAAGTATAGTGGAATGAAATAAACAATATAACGCCATTAAGTTGAAAGCATGTTGCATCTTGTTTTTCAGAATGATCATGTTGCATCTCTTATACAAGCACCTTATAGAAAATGTGAAGAATCTCAGACATAAAATATAGAGAGTTGCCCAATAGTAAATATAGATAGTTACCCATATATGTAACATAGTGAAACTGACAATGAGACCACTCAGAGCAATCTCATTAGCAAAACTTTTGAAGCTTGCACAAATCAGCTTATATAGACACCAGTTTACTAAAGATGAGGAAATTAAAGGTGCATGCTTTTCGGTTAAATAACCTGTAACGGACAATAACATGTGTTCTACATGCATTACCTTTTAGAACTTTTATTGTATCTTGTACACATTCTGTGATGTATTTAAGCATCAAAAGCAAGACAGTGTGTCCAGTAGTTCTACTTAGATAGCATGCAAACACTTTTTTTATAACCATGGTGTCTGGGCTAGCTTGCACGCACCTCGACTAATTTCACGGGATGCCTGCTACTTCTTACCAGCACAGGTTCCAGGTAACTGATGGAAGAAATAACCGAGTGTTCTTTTTGCGTCTGTTGGGATTTGAACCTTGAGACCCCATGTTCTCAACCCAATTCATTGGCCACTAGGTAGACACTTCTTTAAGCGTGTATTACAAGTCTCGAATACCTTGACCAAACTTCATACATTTCATCCCATAAGAAGAAAGTTCTACACTAAAAATCAAAACCTTCCTCCTTCCCTATGAGGGGGAAAGATCAAGCCATATACACACAGACGTGTGTGTGTGTGTCGCGTGTTTGTGGATGTGCATGTATGCAGTTTTAACAGGCAATGACTCGTACTTTTATGACCAGGTTTGACAAGAGAAAGGAAAGATAGTTATGAGGGTTCTGTAATATTTGTGTTGGCTGGAGGTACTTCTAAAATGATTGTTAAAAGGCGTAAGGAAGGTTCAGTTAACATCATATCAAGTTCCAAACTGTAATTAGGATGACTTGAGTAAGGAAAGAAGTGGCCAAGCTTTGACTAATTAGGAAAGATATTCATAGAGTGAGTCTAATAACGTATTTTGAACGGTATGTCGTACATATTTAATGTGTTACTAATTATAGGCGACGGCCATGAACTAGCAGACAAAAGAAGAGAAGATTCAAACCTTTGAGTCTACGTACGAGACCTAGAAGAGGTCTATGTGTGGATTTAGAAGTTGGATTCATCATCACATAAATCTTTGTTCGTGGATATAGATAGTGGAATGGGTACCTTTGTCGATTAATAGCTAATAGACATATAATGCATAACAAACTCTTAAAAACACCCGAAAAGAAACATAGTGATTTCTACAGTCAATAAGAAAACTTAGATGATTATAATATCAGGAGTTAAAAGAATTCCAACAAGCCCTAAGATTTCAACTTTCCAGTAAGTTTCTTTTTGTCCCACCTGAACTCCTCGTTTTTAAGGAGTTTTGACCAACAAGAAGTAGGAACGCTAATTTACTTAGGAACACAGTTCCATTTTTCCTGTAAATAGGCAAGCGACAAGATATATTATAATCCTTCAACTTCTTCTAAATATGGAATTTACCCTTTGGCTATCGAATTCTATTGTAAAACTTGGTTTTTAAAAAAAAAAATTATTAGCAACCCTC
Organism: Nicotiana undulata; assembly: GCA_005239495.1. NCBI lineage: Eukaryota > Viridiplantae > Streptophyta > Magnoliopsida > Solanales > Solanaceae > Nicotiana > Nicotiana undulata. The sequence goes on from MDKH01028449.1 coordinate 23,922, forward strand.
TCTGCGTTTTTTCTTGGTTTTCCCATGAAAAGGAACAACTAGTCTTTGACATGAATTGAAGTAGATTTCTTCTCGGGCACTCCTGCTCAAATTTTCTTAAACATGAGGGGATGCGTGAGGTTTTACTTTCAACTGAACCACTTATCATCGAGCATTGAAAATTGTGAAAGGTGTGCATTGTAACAAAGGAAATCTAATGACCTCGGTCCTTTATCTGTCTCAGGCTTCCATAATACGTTACCACATCGCTAAAGCTGTAGTCTTTGAAATGAAAGATCCATAAAATTCATAATGAGAACAAAGCCTCTATTTGCAGGAAAAAATTTGCTATTACACTTAGATCCCGTTTGGATGAGCTTGTTTTAAGTGGTTTTTAAGCCAAAATAGCTTTTAAGCCATAACTTAGGAATTCTAGCTTTTGGATTTTGGCTTGTTTTTGTCATTTAAGCTTAAAAACAAGTACTTAAAAGCACTTTTTTACTTTATCCAAACACTACAAAATGGCTTAAAAGCTATTTTTGCTTAAAAGCACTTAAAATAAGCCAATCCAAACGGGCTCTTACCCCAGTATACATGTAAGATATCAGAAATAGGATATTTATATTCTCCTAGGCACCCTTTCTATTCAGTAAATCAAGTTGTAAATTACTGGCAATTTTTCTTCAAGTTTCTTTAATGGAAAAAATCGGTTAAAGCCAAGAAGTAAAAATGCATTGATTCACCCACATGAAAAGAAAGAAATTATAAATTGCTAACGAAGCATAAGCTGCCATGGCTATCAATTTTTACCAAACTTAAAGAAACAAATAAACATACAGCACCAAGCATTTGCTGTGTGGTGATAGCATAGTATTATCTCAAAACAAAACAAAAAACGACGGATCATTTAGAGAAAGATAGTTACAATTAATATTCCTCAATACAAGAAGCAAGAATCTCTAAAACTGGAATATTTGTAGCACAAGCAGTAGTAATCAGTAATTGAATACTAGGATCCCACATGAAGAGTATGTTACAAGTCATAAGAATTTAAAACTCACCCTTTCTTGTATAAATAATCTCCATCTACTTGCAACAAGAAGTAGACATCTTTCCCATCATGCAAAGCCTAATTAAGAGCAAAATCAATAAGCAACCAAATCTCCGCAATTATTAAATAGAAAGAAGAAGTGAATGATTACCTTAAGGGTCATCTTTCCCCCTTTATATTCATGGTCATGATCCGGGTCAAGAGCAGGAAGAAGAGAGAACTCAAACCCATCAATATTTTCCCAATCATCAGCGTGGCCGTCAAGGGTTACGAGTCCAGGCCTGAACTCGGCAACAACTCTGGATTCCTCATCGGCTTCGCAATGCCAGTCGCCGGATTCTTGATGGGAGGCTACAAATTGGATCCCAACAACCACAAGTGTTGAGAATAACAGGAGTCTACAGAGTAACTCCATTTTGTTGGAAGAGGGAAGCGATTGTTGTTAAGTGGGTTTTCGAAGTTGACTCAACTGTAGATACGGCTGCCATGGATGATGTTCGTTAATATTACTACTGCTAATTTGGAGTAGTACAAACCAACAAATTGTAGATTAGTCGTACAACGCTCTTTCTCGGATGTTTCCTTCCTTCCCCTACACGTGTGTTTGATATCACTTTTATTTTCTTAAATTTCTTTTTCATTTTCCATTTCTTTTTAAATTAAGAATTCTGAATCTGAATACATATTTAAATATCAAGACGTGTATTAAGATTAATACAACTGAATCTGAATATTAAGATGTGTATTACGATCTGAATAATAGATGATTAAGATTGTTCGTTTTTCTAACATTTGAATTTATAAAATTTATCTTTATTTAAAAATTAATAAATATAAAATTTAACTAAAATACTAATTAAATTAATATTCTATCAATAAAATATATATTATTTTTAAAATATGGTAATTAGTGTTGGTGATGGATAACAGAGGTGTTGTGAATGTCGACTAGAGGCGGTGGTTGGCAATGGTTTTGGTTGATAGTGGTGGTTCGGGGTAGTAGCTAGTGGTGATTGATAGCGATAACGATTATGTTTGAGGATGGAGGTGGCGTGTAGAGCCCCGGGAAAAAAAGTTTCAAAATGTTATACGGCTATTAAGAGGTACGACATGTGCTAATTATATTTATTTGTATGTGAGTGTTAATTAATAATATGAAAGGTATCCTATGAATAAAATAACAAGTGTACGAGGTGTAATTGAAGTGATATAGTGTTACACCCCATGTTTTCGTACGTGAGAGTACATCAGAAATCAATTGATGTAAGCTCAAAAATAAAATTATATTTGATGGAATATATAGTAAGTTAATAATGTT
>ML257453.1:0-20189 GCA_005239495.1 Nicotiana undulata
ATGATTCCATGAGTCCAGCATGCATTATATATGTATCTACTTTACTCTACCGAGCCGCGCTATTGTCGGTCGGGTATGGCACCTATTGTGCAACCACTGATCATTTGGGTTTACCGAGTCCTCTTTGATGCCGGGTATGATATGATGATGATGATGCCCACAGAGGCGAATGTTCTATGATGATGATGATGCCCACAGAGGCGGATGTNATAGAAGCACCCAGATGCTACAGGTTGTATCTCCTAGACCTCTCTTTACATTATTGTTCTTAGTTATGGTTTTTTTGCCTTACATACTCAGTACTTTATTCGTACTGACGTCCCTTTTCCTGGGGACGGTGCGTTTCATGCCCGCAGGTTTCGATAGACAGGTTTACAGTCCTCCTAGTAGGCTATCAGCTCAGCGGAAGGTGTTGTTGCTGCACTCCTCTCGCTCCAGAGTTTCTTATTTGGTCAGTATAACTGGGACATGCATTGACTAGTATGGTGGGGCCTTGTCCCGACCTTTTTTTGATGTTTATGTACTCTTAAAGGTTTGTAGACAGGGGTTCAGTTTGTATAGTATGTCAGAGGCCTTGACGGTCCATATGCATTCATGTTTTAAGAAAAATGATTCATTAATACAAGGTTTTGTTTCCACTTGCAATTGTACATTACGAGTTGTGGCCATGTTGGCCCATGATAATTAAAAAAAGGAATGGCACCGAGTGCCAGCCACGCCTTCCAAGGTTGGGGCGTGACATAAGTTGACCATTTGGTGGTGCATAGATACTCGTCACCTCACATATACACCACACACATGCATTTTCACATAACAAATAAGTTGGGAATTCCTATTCCTCAAGTCAAGGTGAAACCAAGCACTTACCTCAACTTCGCAGGTCACTCATTGCTCAATTATAGTTTTTCCTTTTGAATTCACCTTCAATACAGTCGAATCTAATCATAATTAACTTAATATCATTAATTAATGCTAAAGGAACTAACTTTATTGAAAATTATAACTTTTTTCCTAAGTTTTCTATGAAAACCCGACCCCGGGTGCGCTTGGTCTAAACTCGCGGTTCAGACCAATTTACGTTTACCCATTCACCCACGAACCCGAATATACAATTAGTTTCGAAATCCTACCTCAATTGAGGATTCGATTTTACAAAATTCCCTAATTCTACCCAAACCCTCAATTTTTACCATGAAAATTCTTAGTTTTTGATTTAAAAGTGATGAAAAACATTGGGTAATTGAAAGAGTAAAGTTTAGAATTGATTACCAACAACTTGGGGTGAACTTTGATGAAGAAAGTCGTCCTTAGGGTTTGGTAGTTCGAAAAATATGAAGAAAAGGGATGTTGCCCGAGTTGGTGTTTTAATAGGTTATGGCTGCTGTGATTTTTTATTTTCTTTTTTTTTTTGAAGAAAAAACGTGGAGAACCAGTGCTCCAGAAACTGTTATGACAACAATTTTTTTTTTACAAGTTAAAAACAACCCGAAGCCTACCCAAAACTCACATGAGCCCTCGGAGCTCTACACCAAACATGCACGCAAGTCTAAAAATATCATAAGGACTTGCTCGTGCGATCAAATCATGAAAATAACATGTGAAACTATGAATTTAACCTCAAAACTCATCACTTTTCTCAAGAACACTTAACTTCCACTATTTCTCAACCGGACGTCCGAATCACGTCAAATAAACTCCGTTTCTCACCAAATTTCATAGATAGTATTCAAATACCATAACAAATCTGACCGGGTTCCGAAACCAAAATACGTGCTCGATACCAATGGTTTCAAACATTACTTCTTTTCTTTATTTTCATTTATATTTCAGCAAAATAATTTCTTTCAAAAATTGATTTCTAAGGCTTGGGACCTCAGAATTCATTTTCGGGCATACACTCGAGTCCCATATTTTACTGCGGACCTCCCTGGATCGTCGGAACATCGATCCGGGTCCGTTTATCAAAATGTTGACCAAAGTCAACTATAATCAAATTTTAGCTCTAGAAATTTCTATTTCTCATATGTTCACATAAAAGCTTTCTGGTTTCAAGCCCGGACTGCGCACGCAAATCGAAGTATTTCAAATTAATTTTTTATGACTATTAAGCCTAGAACGGAGTCCAAATTCTTAAAATGACCCTTTGGGTCATCACAATAAAGTTAAAATAATTATAAATATTCATGTAATTATAAGTTATTTTAAATATAGAAACATATTATTCTTCTATCGACAAACTAAATAGTTGCATTAGAAGGACAAAGGGAGTAATAAATAAAAGAGTAAGAGAAAGAGGAAATTCATATATAGTTTCATACATGATGTAATTGCCAGTTATCCAAATTAAACTTATTAATATACCAGGAAAATAAAAAAAATAGTAATTTTATTATTTGAGAAGTGAAGCAATTGTTTTCGTAATAGGGCCGTAAAATGTTACTACTCCGTTTTATTTTATGTGTTACTATTAACTAGATACAAAGTTAAAGAAAGAAAGATTTTTAAAACTATGCGATCTTAGATATACCATAATATTTATATAATCATAAATTTTTTGAAATTTGTGATATTATGTCATAATATTCGTGTGATTAGAGTTTTGGCTGCTGCTATTTGTATGGTCTTTGAATGCAATAAGTGAATGTTGAGAACAATATGAAAGCTTGTCATTAATGGTTACATGAGAAGTCTAAGTTAAATCGCGTCCAAATTTTAAAAATGTACTTTTTTAAACAACTTAAAAAGTAAATGCGTTGAAATAAATCGAATATGAGAAAATATGATTTATCGTAATACGTATATTTTATTCTAAAAATATGTATCCAAGTCTTAATTAACACAAAAAATATTTTTTTCGCTCTCATATACTTATCAATTTTTATCTCCAGAAATTTGAATAAATTAAGAGAAACAACTATGTGTGTGTGCGCATATGTAAATGCTAAGTTATAAGGATGGGCTTAGACGTGGCCGGATTCACGTTGCGACTTACGTGTTCACGTGAACCCACTAGTTTTTGTCCAAATAATGTAAATGTATTCGAAAAAATCACATATCTATAATTGTTTGAATGTGAACTCAGTTACTATTAAACATTTGCTCGAAGTCGTTGTAGGAACCCATAAATATTAAATTCTTGAGGCGCCTGTAGGCTTAGATATACCAGAAAAACATCTCATGTGGAGGAAAGTATGTCCAATGGAATACTCCATTCCATAAACACTAAAAAAAATTAGGTGGTGCCTAGGAAATGCTTAAACATTGGACTTTAATGTGTTTGAGTTTGAAATTTTTGTCATTCCTTTTTAGTGAAGTGAAACATGAAATGTCAGGAAGATTGATAAGTATTGGGATTTCTCTGAATCATTTTTTTAAATATTTGCCCCTTACAAACGAAAAAAAGGAGATAAAAGAAAAGGAACTAAATGAGTGGAACTAAAGTAATAAGAGAGCCTAACATTTTGTTTGGATTGTTGTTACGTGTCATTTCATAATGTATCGTATTATATTATACTGTATTATTTAATGAATGTCATGTTTGGATAGATTATATGTCTGATATCGTTTCATGATGTCACGCACTAACAATATAAAGAATAAACTTACAATATTACTGAGAAAAAATAGGACACGGAGTAGAATTATTGTATAAAATAGTAGGGTAAAGGATAAATATGATTACTTAATAAAAAGGAACGGCACGATGAAAGAAAAAAGCAAGGTAACAACGTTACCATAACACGTCGTTTCATAAAGTGGCATTTTTCGTCGTTACGTAACGATAAATTTAATGATACAATACAATAAAATTGAAGTAACAATCAAAACAAATATAATATTTAAAATAATAATACGATACAATATAATGGGTAATCATCCAAACAAGCTGTAGGTAGAGCCCGTAATACTCAGTAGGAGACTTTTTACTATTAAAAAATACGAGAAAGTCACATCTATGATTTGAGACTGTGACCTCAATCAACATTTTCCACTACACTACAATCTTCCTTATTACAAAGGAATTCAACTATTTTATCCTTTGGATCTCGCCTCATCTATTCTCCTGCGGAGAAGTTTGGTTTCAAACCCCAGTTCGAACAGGAGGAGTACGTCAATGCTAATATGCCTTGGATGAGCCACATCTCAGGGTCAAACGTCGATGAGCACATTGAACTATCTATGTAGCTGAGAGCCCTCACAGCCCAAGCACCCATTGTTGTTCATGTGAAAATTTTGTTGATGCGGCCTCTATAATCGTGTGAACACTAGCTCAAATCTTAGTAAAGTGAGGGAGAGTCCCCGAGCTCAACTGTATGTTCGGGATTTTGATTTCGGATGGCTTGATCGAAGCCATAATTGCACTGTTTTTATAGCCGAGTTCGAGTAAGGTTCGAACTCACAGTAAAAAACCCCTTAAGGTTTGCATCGAGTAATCATGAGTCCTCGAACAATAGTTTTTATACGATAAAATTTAAGTAGCAATCAAAACAAATATTGTATTTAAAATAACAATACGATACAATATAATGTAACAACCATCCAAACAAGCTGTAAGTAGAGCCCGTAATACTTAATAGGAGATATTTTTATTATTAAAAAATACGAGTGTTTACCCTAAAAATTGAGTAACAATTGAACTTATAGTGTGGTTTTAAGGATATGTGATTTAATTCAATACCAATTGATAAACGAAGAATTAAATAGATAAATTGGACGATAAAATAAATCAAACTGGTCTGCAGGCAATGCCTCGACCTCGATTCGAGATAGTCTCGAGGTTGGATAATAAAAACAGTAGAGGATTGAACAAACAATGATGAACAGTGAGTAAAATAAAAAGAGTTGCGGATGTATGTATTCTTATTAGTATAACGATGATGCCTACAAATAAATGGGATCCTTTTTATATAATAGCGGAACCCTAAATAAGGTACAATTCTAATAACGGAAGTAAATCCCACGATTGACATCAATAACCGCTTTGATTTGATTTGTTCTGGGATTTTCGCCGTGATCTTCGACCGGTTACTGATATCTCGCTATTCCGTTATTACGCCTTACTCGAAGTCAGCCATGCTTGGTCTTGATTGTCGCTTGCCTCGATCTCAATGAACACTTCGATCTCTAGGCTTGATGTTCTATCTTCGAGCTCGCGCCTGATCTATTACGAGGCTACCCTTCGGGGCAACTCCCCTGCCTATAAAATCGGGTATGCCCGATTTCGACCATATACAACGAGAAGACTGTGATCTCAATCAACCTTTGACACTACACTACAATCTTCCTTTTTTCAAAGGAATTCAACTATTTTATCCATTGGGTCTCCCCTGAATCGCCCCATCTATTCTTCTGAGAAGGAATTTGGTTTCAAACCCCAGTTTGAACAGGAGGAGTACGTCATGTTAATGTGCCTTGGATGATCCACATCTCAAGGTCAGGCGCCGATGAGCACATTGAACTATCCATGTGGCAGAGAGCCCTCACAACCCAGGCACAACAACGCAATTATCAGGGGCGCGCTCTACCACTGAACTAATAAAAAAAATTATTTTTTCTATATTGTGCATTATAATTCTCGGCGAAAAGGATTCAATTGAACTCCGTTGTGGACACCCAACTCAGTCCCGGAGCCTAAGAATGGAATAGAGGGCAAAGGTGTAAATAGAGTTAGTGAAGCTAATGGCCTAAGTCAGAAAATATTACATGGTCTATATTATGGAGATAAACTATATAATACCATGCTTTTTTCTAAGGGAAAACTACCATATATGTACCTATCTAATCAAAAGTAATTACCCGTAATTACCTATTTTTAAAGTAATTACATCAAATACCTATTCTACTGCAACTAATTACCCGCCCAACCTAATACATAATTAGCTTTCCTTTTTTTATCTCCTTATCAATTCTTGATGTTGTCGCTACCATTTCTCAAGGAGAAGCAGCAAACAATTTTAAGAAGTTTCAAAATTAATTTTTCTCTTTTACTCCATGAAAATCAGAATTCTCAATCGGAAGTTCAATCACAAAAGAGATAGCATTATCACATAAAAATAATGGATGTAATTTCAAATTTGGAAAAAAAAATTGAAACTCCATATGAATGAGTTCAAAAACCATATCTGATTTTATAGTGTTTTACTATTGAAATTCGTTGTTGTTTTCTTGGATGTGTAGATTGTACCTTTGATATTGGTTTTTGGAGATTTATTATACAAAAATTTAAATCCACCATTGAAGGACCTTGAAGCTCGAAACTCATAACTTGGTATGTTTGAGCTTTTAATTGTTTTGATCCGATCCTACATGGGTTTGTTTGGAAAGTTGGTTGGAGGTTGTAGCTAAAGGTTTAGTCAATTTGGTGGAGATTTTGTAGTAGATTTGAGAAATTTAAGTTGAATTACAGTTGAACCTGAGAAGAAGACGAATTTCTATTGTATACCCAAATAGTATATAAATATACCATTTTGGTATACAATCCATTCCAACTATATACCCTATTAGTATAGCTATATACTATATTGGTATCATATGCTAGTTGAATCATTTTTTGGTTGTATTAGCCGCATTAATTGGTACCATATTTGATTTTCTTTTAATAATAGTAATATAGTACAATATCTTGAAATACTTTATTATATCAATATGTGGTACACTATTTTTTATATCCATCGTTATGCATGTGCGTTATGTAATAGTAGTATAGTCATACAGTTGCCGGGAATTAACTAGCAAAATTTTATACCATGTTGGTATAGTTATATGCTATATTGGTATCATATGGTAGTTTGAACATTGTTTTGGTTGTGTTAGCTGCATTTTAAGTGCATTCTATTATGAAATTATTTATATGAACATGATTTGCAGTGCTGGAATTCTTGTATGGCGATGGACATAAATTATGTGTATTATGTAATAGTTTTTATTTTATAGGCAATTGTTGAAACGACCCCATACAACTATATACCCTTGTTAGTATACGGAATGAGCAAGTTATTTTGCGAATATTTAGCTTGCACTACGAGCATGTAATTTTCTCATACTTTTATTGTGTCCATTAATGTTTTGGTACAGTAGTATAGTCGCAGATAGTTGTAGCATTATTCTAGAGCAATTATATGCTCTGTTGGTATACATATATACCATATTGGTATCACATGGTACTAGAAGTCTTTTTTGCTACTTATACTTTTATTGCATTTTTTAATATTTTGTTATTATTCATATTCTAACTAGTATATATGGAGATTTAGTTGCTGTAGATTATATTTTCTTGCTCTATAACTGGTTGTATTACTGCTAATGGTAGAGTGTGTACTGATATTTGTACGGAAAGAGATCAAATTTTGTATGGCAATCAGGTGTTGATTCTTAGAATCCGATTATGTAATTTATGGTGCTCAGTAGTAGTCAGTGACAACTGATATTATTTCAGTTTAATAATTGAATTTAAGAAAATGAGAAAGAAAAAAAAAACAAAAGGTATATTATACTAGTTATATTTAAAAAAGATGAACAATTATTTGCTACATCAGTTATTTTTTCTTATTGTATAAAAAATAATAATAAAAAATAGTGAAAACAGTAAATGAAATTGGATTATGAAGAGAAAAAAAATATAAAAAAAGAAGTTAAATGAAATTAGAAAAGAAAAAAAGAAAAAAATAAGAAGAAAACGAGAAAAAAGAAAAGGAGAAAAGAAAGAAAAAAAGGAAAAAAGAAAGAAAGAAAAGAAAGAAGTATAGAAAACAAAGAATTAGAGAAAAAAGAGAAATTTCCCCACAAAAACTACTATGGGTAGGGGATGTAATTAGTTTGATGGGTAGGAAAACAAATGGATAGACAAGGGTAAATAATTTTATTTTTATGGGTAACTGTGTCATTCTCCCTTTTTCTAGTTGTTGTATTCATCCTTGCTATGATCTGCAAATTACTATTTTTATTCAATGTTTTACTAAAAGTTAAATAAAATGAAACATCAAATATTATTTGAATGGAGAAAAGTAAACATGTGTTCAGTAGTTCTTCTCACATCTTCTCCATTTCACGAGCAGTGGTGACAACGTTTCAAACCTAGCCACTTTGTTTTTAATATAATTGTGGTGTCTGGGCCGGTTCGCGCACACCTCGACTAATTCCACGGGATACCTGCTAACCACACCAGTAGATCTCCAAATTGTGATGAATTTAGTGTGGAAATTAAAAGGGGCAAAGTGCTCAGAATTCAGCAAATAAATAAGATTGTTTACCTCGAAATACGAGTAACAATTAAACTTGCAATGTGGTCATATGGCTACGCGATCTGATTCAATGTCAATTGGTAAATGACTAGATAAATAAGTGAATTAAACGATTAAGATAAATCAAACCAATGTTGTTGTTAGTTATCGACCTCGATTTGGGACGGACTCGAGATCAAGCATTAAGAACAATAAGAACAGTACTAAACTATGAGCAAGTAAAAGAGCAGCGTATTGTTATTTCTCAGTAAACGTATATGATATGTGTTATGGTTACAAATGAACAGGGTTCCTCTTTATATAGTAGAGGAATTCTAAATAAGGTATAACTCTAATTTCGGAAATAAAATCCATGATTGATATCAATAACCGTTAGCGGTTCTGTCAATCCTGAGATTACCGCCGAGATTTGTGGTCGATCGCTGCTATCTCGCTATTCTATTGCTCGATGTCAATCTAGCCCGATCTCGATCCTTCGATCTTCGTGTTCTTCGAGCTCGAGCTCGCTTCGATATGAGCCTAATCTCGAGGCAGACCCTCGAGCCCATAAAATCGGACGTGCTCGATTTCAACCGTATACAAAGATATAGTAAGAAGATGGCAAGGTAAAGAGTCAAGCCAACTATATATGGAACAAATTTGCCACTATATTTTCATTCAACACTTATAACTTATTAGCTCTTACACAAAAACTTGGGATTCAAGAAAAAATAAATAACAGAACATATACTTCTTCATGTTGTGGCCTATATATATACTAAGCTAGTAATATCATAATCAACTCTTCTCCAATCTTACTCTTAAATCTTCAGCAGGTAAACTCTTCTATCTTTTCTGGAAATTGAATGCCTTAATACCAAAAGCAAATGTGAAGGCAAACACAACAGCATATGCAACATTCATAGCTGCAACTACTCCAAGAAAATCATGCTTGAAGCCGAAGTAACTTCTCAAGAATTGTTCCACTGTTTGATCATCACTAAGCTTATTTTGGAGGTCCCCGAATTGTGATACAACTAACCCATACAAAGTCCAGGCGATAGGATTAGCCCAATAGTACCATCTCCACCATATCGGCATACGCTGTTTTTTAATGAAGAAAAACAACGGAAGCATTTCATTTTCAAAGCTCTAAATCACAATTTTCCAGTGTTCTTGAGAGCAAAAATGAAGGTTTTTCAACAACTTACAGGTCGTGGAACGATGAATCCTGAGAAAAGATTCCATATGGCATGGAAGAAAAAGCCGGCGATTTGACCAACATTTTGATTTGGGGTAACAGCAATGGTCATCATACCATAGAAGGTGAAGTACAATAGGGTGAAACACATGACGAACAAGTACCAAAAGAACTTGCCCGCTGTCCATTCAAATCCAACCATAGCATACACAATGACACTATAGGAAACAGCTTGCACAAAGACATAAGGGATTTCAATGAAAACCTACATGATAGAAAAACTTTTATAGGTAATGAAGACTTCTTTTAATATGAAATTGGTTTATAAGTTGAACTTTACGCTGACCTGTCCAAAGGCATAGGGTGTGGCAGAATACATCCCAGCAGCTCTTTCCCTGTAAAATACTGTACGCTCAACTGCTACAATAGGCTGCACTGATGATGCATTTAGTACACCAAGGAAGACAACAGCAGCATACATGGATCCCATAGCGTTAAATAAATCTTGGCTCTTACTCCTGTAACCAGAAAATATGAGTAGGCTTTTAGCGTTAAGAAATAAAAGTATTTTCCAGATTATATACTTGTTTTCTGGCATATGTTTGGACTTACACTTTAGTACCAAGATCCCAGAACATTGACCCGAAGACCAGGGCAATGAAGGTTGTAAAGAGAAATCTGACTGCAGTATAAGTAGGATTACGCCAGTATGACCAGTGTTGCTTCCAAAGGCAAGCCATACATTGGGTCCAGAATGGCTGTGAGTATTGACTATCGAAATGGAGGTCTTTTGTACCAGGGTGAGGCACACTTAGTTCGTTAATCAATGATTTGTTCCTTCTGTAAAGGTCCGATTCCTTGTATAAATCAGCAAAATCAACCCCTAACATGATTTCCTGAGCCAAGGCTGTGACTTCTAACATCCAAGTTGCTGGATTATAGCCATCTTTTATATTACTTACTCCGGGCATTGACTGAATACAAGAAAACTTAGTTTAGTATTTGATTATATAAAGCTCAAAAAGGGGAAGCCCTCGTTCACTTAGAAAATTTACCTCAAAGTATTTGATCAAATGAGAAGAATGGCGACCCAACGGACCAACATATATCTCTTGTCCTCCTCGTTTCATTAGGAATAGCTGCAAAGTGGTGTTTATATTAGTATTCAATGTCAAAAGAGAAAGAAAGACATTTATTAGCTTGATCGAGTTCAAAGGGTATTAAATTCACCTCATCAAAGGCTTCAAAAATGTCGATACTAGGCTGATGGATGGTACAAACAACGGTTCTTCCTGTGTCAACTGTGTTCCTAACAGTTCTCATAACAATTGCAGCAGCCCTTGCATCTAGCCCTGAAGTTGGTTCATCCATGAAAATGATAGAGGGGTTTGCCACTAGTTCCACTGCAATGGTCAACCTTTTCCGTTGCTCAGTTGAGAGACCATCGACTCCTGGCAAACCAACTAAGGCTGATCTTAATGGTGTAAGCTCCACAAGTTCCATAACCTCCTCAACAAACATCTGTAAAATGATAATAAGGAGGAAATATCATATGAGTGCTACCTTCTTTATTGTATTTAACTGATCTTTGGCCGAGATTCATATTATGGAACAAAATTTTCAGAAGAACCAACCTTTCTGGTCTTTTCGTCAACATCATGAGGTAAACGAAGCCAAGCTGAGTATACTAACGACTCATAAACTGTAACATAAGGTGAATGGATGTCATTCTGCTCACAATATCCAGATATACGAGTAAACGTTTCTTGCTTCTTGGGATAGCCAGAAATCTTGATGCTACCCTCAACATATCCTCCTGTTTTTCTTCCCGCCAATACGTCCATCAACGTCGTTTTCCCAGCCCCACTAACTCCCATCAAAGCCGTCAAAACACCGGGCCTAAAAGCTCCACTTACACCCTTCAGAAGTACCAATTTATCTTCAGTGACACCCTGATCTTTCATTTCCTGCGTGTATCATTGGAAAGTTCAGTAACATATTCGTTGAAATCCGAGAATAGCATCAGCAGTTGGTGATTAATAATAATTCTTGGCTAGTTACCTGAGGCATGTCAACAGAGTATATGACTTCATCAAAGGCGATGGAATGCGGTTCAAATGGAAGAACCATTCCCTTTTTCTTTTTCTGACCCTCACTACTGGAATCCTCTTTCTCATTGGCATCTTCATTGTCTTCTGTTATCATAGCTTGTGGCTTACCAAATGCTGTAGACATTCATGCTAAACATTAAATTTTTTTGACTTTAGGGAAAAATAAATGGAGAAACTCGAAAGATACTCACGGTTGAGATAAGCGAGTGCAATACTGTAGCACATGTTAAATATGATTGTGAATCCAATAAGTGCCCCAATACCTATCCAGTACCACGATGCATCTGGGAAGTAGCCTCGAGAACTTAAAACTGCAGCTCCGAGTGGCTCAGTTCCATTTGGTGCAATCTGTTTAAATTAGAGTGAGCTCGTGCATTCACGCAAGAAGAATATTAATTTTTTGCAGATTATAACAACAACAGCAAACCCAATGATTTCCCATAAGTGGGGTCTCGGGGTTTAAGATGTACGTAGCCTTACCCCTACCGTGGAAGGGCGGAGAGTTTGTTTCCGATAGACCCTCAGCTGGTATTTGCAAATTGCATATAAAGAAACTTACATGTTTCCATTGCTTCCCATCAAATTCATTCACAAAAATTGAATTCAGAGAATACATCATTGGTGAAGACCAGTAACCCCATATCCACCATTTCTTCACATCATCTACAACGTTAGAAGTAGATAATTAACACTCGTCGGTTTAAGCAAGACGAGCTTCTGCAAAACATATAAATGACAAAATATACCTCGTGAAAGGATGAATCCACTCATTGTAAATAGTAAAATCAGAGCAAATGTTCCAAATGTATTAGCAACTCCCATGGTCCTTCCTACTGCCCCAATAAAGCGGAACAATCCTGATGCCATCTGGTTTACTACTATGAGTAGCAAGAAATGCTTGAACAATCTGTAAAAACAGAATCCTGATAAATAATCATGGAAAAAAGGAAATTGCTGAAGGTAACCAGACCATCATTCTGCATCATCTCTTTCTTGCCATACCTTCCCGGGTTCGGATCAAATCCAATGACATAGTAAGTTAGGAACACCCAAAGACTAACTTCAATAAATGTTATAGGGATTTTGAGTATCCAAGAGGGAATTGCATAAGCCCATGAAGGGAAAAAGAGAAGGTCCCTTTGCTTGTAGAAGACAGGAAGTTTTAGAATTGTCTGCGCGATCTCAGACATTCCATTAAATAAAATTATAACGACAATGAAAAAGAGGGCGCCAGTGTATATTCTTCCATCATCTATAGTATCACGGGGCATCTCAGTTCGGAAAAATAGAGTCATCATCGTGAGTGCAATTAATAAAAGCTGAAAACATATCAAACGAAAGGGCATTAGTACTTGTAAGCAAATATGATGTGACAGAGAAAAAAAGGACAGTCTGGTGCACTAAACTCCCGCTATGTGCGGGGTTCGAGGAAAGGCCAGACCACAAGAGTCTATTATATGCAGCCTTACCCTGCATTTCTCCAAGAGGCTGTTTCCACGCCTCGAACCCGTGACCCACTGGTCACATGCAGTAACTCTACCGGTTACGCCAAGGCTCTCCTTCTGATGTGACAGAGACTCGAAAATTTAGAATTTTTAAAAGACTCATTAGTCACCTGTGTGAGCCTGAAGACGTAAACAAATGAGTTCCTCTTCATTAACAAGAGTTCTCTTTCAGTGCAGACCTTTAAGAGTTGTTTCTTCCCTATACCGTACTTTTGAGTTGTCAAAGCAGCAGGGTGGCTTTTGCTCTTGTCATATGAGGCTGAAAGCTCATCTTCTAATCTCCTTCCAACGTGGAATGCGCGATATGCCTCAGCAAATTCTTTTGAAGTGATAAACCTGTAAGGATCATCCGTCCTCACCCAATATTGTTGTTGATCCTTCTTTGATGTCACCTGCAAGAAATTCAAAGCCATTTAGAAGTACATCAATGCTTGTCAACTTTAACAGTTGGAACTTATTATAAGACATATATACTTCTTGCAAGAAGTCGGCCACGCCTTTTCTATCAGGGCATTTGAAACCCATAGACTCAAAGAAGCCAAGGACGTCTTCTCGAGGACCCTGATAAACAATTTGCCCATCTGATAACAGAATAATATCATCAAACAAGTTGTAGGTCTCGGGTGCTGGCTGCAGGAGAGATATCAAAGCAGTTCCATTCAAGATTTCCACAGAATGTCTTAGAGAATTCACAATCGAATAAGTCGTGGAACTATCCAATCCAGTTGAGATTTCATCCATGAAAAGTGCCTTTGACGGTCCAACAAACATTTCACCTGTCGTCACACGCTTCTTTTGTCCTCCTGAGATACCCCGTATCATTTCGTCTCCTACCATACTATCTGCACAAATATCCAGCCCCAATAGCTGGTGACAAAATACACAAAACACTTAGTTATCAAATTTCCTCTGGCTTTTCATTCTCGAAAATTTGTAGAATCTTTTTGACATATGTAATGTTACCTTAAGAACATAATCTGTAACAAAATTGGCTTCTTGTCCCTCTGTTGCTGCTGCCTACATTATCACCAAACAATGAAGGTTGTAAAACAATTCCCTTGAGCAAAGCAAATTTTCTTACTTGGTTAATTTACATGCTGTTATTGGGAAATAGCTTATATATTAACATGTAAACATGAAGGGAGCCTTGGCGTAACTGGCGTAACTAGTAAAGTTGGTGCCATGTGACCAGGAGGTCATGGGTTCGAGCCGTGGAAACAGTCTTGCAGAAATGCAGCCCTTCCCCGGACCCCGTGCATAGCTGGAGCTAAAGTTGCTGCCATGTGAGCATGAGTGGGTTCGAGCCGTGAAAACAGGCTCTTGCAGAAATACAGCCCTTCCCCGGACCCCGTGCATTGCGGGAGCTTAATGCACCGGGATACCCTTAGTAACATGTAAACATGGTTCCCTACTACTTTTACCTTCATGAAGATATCAATATCAGGATCTGGGTTGATATTAGCTGCTTTCTCTCTTCTTGCTAGTTCAGCCAACATTTCTACAAAAATGTTTCAAGAACCAATAAATCTATGTTAATTTCAACATAAAATGGTTTTTTTTATTGAAGAAAAAATCTGAACAAATGCTAACCATAACGAGAGCCAACTCCCTGGCATCTGGCAGAGAATTCTAAGGTTTCTCTCACAGTCATTTCTCCAATGTGCAAATCAAACTGACTAATATAAGCAGCAGTACTTTGTGGCACAAATTCATCCATTTCATGTCCATTGTAGGTTACCTTCCCAGTAACCTGATTTCCACATAAAATAAAAATAAAAATAAAAAGAACAGAAAACTTTAGCTGCTTCTAACTTTTAGAACCATTTCATTATTTAATTTACATATGTTTGTTTTGAAGTTTAAGTTCTATATATTGAAGGTTAGAAAACGAAAAAGGCCTAAAAATGCCACTGAACCTTCACAAATTGTCTATTCATGCCATATGTTAAAAGCTTGTTATTTTCATGCCACTACCGTTATACATTTGGCTCATCTATGTCATTATTTGACTAAGGGCTCAAACTTTTTTTTAAAATATTTATAACACCCACATTTACACGTGTCCTGTCGTTATTCGTCCGAATTAACTCATGCCCCACTTAATTTTAAGTTTGGTTAGGTCCATCTACCCAAACCCCACCCTGTTAAATAATGTGGGTGTTATAACATGACACATGAAAATGCGGGTGTTATAAATATTTAAAAAAAAGATTGAGTCGTTAGTCAAATAATGACATAGATGGACCAAATGTGTAACTATAGTGGCATGAAAATAACAAGCTTTTAACAGATGGCATGGATAGACCATTTCTGAAAGTTGAGTGGCATTTTTAGGCCTTTTTCGGTTAAAAATTTACTTAAACAATTGTGTTATTTTTAAGTTAGTTACACATCAAAAAGGCATCCCGGTGCACTAAGTTCCCGTTATGCGTGGGTCCGGGGAAGGATCGGACCATAAGGGTCTATTGTACGTAATCTTACCCTGCATTTCTGCAAGATGTTGTTTCCACGGCTCGAACCCGTGACCAACAATTTTACCAGTTACGCCAAGGCTCCCCTTCGTAAATCTCTTTAATAATCATTGATTGGGAACTTGATAAAACTAGTAACTAATCTACTAATGAAACTACATAGGTAGTGTAACAAATCATTACGACAAAAACATACCCATTGTGATAGCATATTATGGGGGTATGGGGAGGGAAAAGTATATGAGACGTTACTTTTACCTTATGCAGATAAAAAGTTATTTCAAAAAGACCCTCGATCCAAGAAAAATATTTTCTAACATGTTTCAACAGGAGACAATAATGAAGAGATCATGTTGAATACTAAAGACAAGAATATAAACAAAAAAATAATAAAGCGGTAACATAACCAAAGCAAGGGGAACAACTAAGGGTGTTCTTAAAAACTCGGAAAATCGAATCAAATCGATCAAAAAATTCAATATTTTTTAGGTTTGATATGGTTTTGGTTTTGAATTTTAAAAATCGGTCAAATTTAGTTTAGTTTTGATTTTAATAAAAAAATAACCGAAAAAAGGAACCAAACTAACTAACTATATATATATATATATATATATAGTTTCTAAAATTTTATGGTACATATTAGTCGTTTGTATTTTTAGTCTAGTTCTTTGCTATTATAATATTCTAATTCTTTGCCTTTACATTCTAATTTGATTGGTATTCTTTTGCTAAATACAAAAATTTATTTCATGTTAAAAAAATCGATTTTTAATTGAGTACTTAAATTATTCATCACTACTTGATTCAGTTATCATCAATATATCGTGGTAAATGATAGATTTCTCAAGGAGCAATTGGTTTGATAGTGTTACGTCGAAAATGTAATCGCTTGAATATGTGTTAAGTAGTTTATATCTCATACGTAAGAAAAAACCGATAAAAGGCCGATAAAAACCGGAAAAAATAAAAAAATCGACAAAAACCGAATCGATAAAAATCTGACTTAATTGGTTTGTTTGGTTCCAATATTTGAAGAACCGACTTACTTGGTTCGGTTTCTTTTTAAGGAAAACCGATCCAAACCGAACTATGAACACCCCTAAAAACAACAGATAATACTTGAAATCGAAGAATAAGTACCGTATATAACTTAAATCTAGTCTTACCTTAAGGGAAGGGTCAAGCTTTCCGGCCAAAGCTAATAAAAGTGTAGTTTTACCGGAACCTGGAGGTCCTAGAAGCAAAGTCAATCTACAAGGCTTAATAATACCACTCACATCATTTAGAATAGTGAGTTGCCTCCTTCGATTTGGTAGGATATGAAGAGAGTTCCACATTACCTAAGGACACAAGAAAAATAAAAATAAAAAAAAATAAAAATCAAATACCCTTTTAATTAAAAGGAGATTCGAATTTGAAAAAATCAAGATATTCTTTGAATTTTTACCTCAATAAAATTAGTGATGAAGTTGGTAAATGTAGGCAAAGCTCTGCTTCCTACATATGCATCTGCTACAATATTTAGATGCTCATATCTTACTTCTATTGATGGCAAATCAATCCCAACTCTGTAAGAAGAAAAAAACAAGTCAAACCCTTAAATTGTTAAAAATATAAATAATTAAATACTACTCGTGAATTGTGAATAAAATGGTTACGGACGTTGAGTTTAACTCAATCCCAAGCGAGCTCATGAGATGAGGATTGTCGAAGACAATGTAAAGAGACCACAACTTATTCCCTTAACCAATGTGAGACTTAATAACACTCCCCCACTCTCCCAAGGTTGAACAACCGGAGCGTGGATAACATAACACCGGTGCTCAACATTGAGAAATACAATAATAGTGATCGATGGGCCTAACATTAACAGAAAGGGTGACACGGTGCACTAAGCTCCAGCTATGCGCTGGGTCCAGGGAAGGGTCGGACCACAAGGGTCTAGTGGCACGCAGCCTTACCCTGCATTTCTACAAGAGGTTGTTTCCACAGCTCGAACTCGTGACCTCCTGGTCGCGTGACAATAACTTTACCAGTTATGTCAAGGCTCCTCTTCAAGGGCCTAATGTTGATACTATGTTTCAAATGACCTTTAACCTAACTGAACCACAAGTTAGCTCGGGAGGATCGTCCAAGATTCATAAACAACAACATACAACAAAAAAAACATGTAAAGTTTGAGCAAAGTTTGAGTATGATCTTATTATATACAACAACAACAACAACAACAACAACAAGTAACTTAGTGGAATCCGACAAATGGGATCTGGAGAGGGTAGTGTGTACGCAGACCTTACTCTTACCTATGAGGATAGAGAGGCTGTTTTCGAAAGAACCTCGGCTCAAGAACGTTAATTAAAAAACTGGATAGAGAAACAATAGCGGCCACAAGGTAAGCAGACAACAGAAGCCATATTATTATATGTAAACGACAGAAAAGTCTTTTACATATGATATATATAGTTCGAGTCAAAAGCAATAGGTCATTTACCTGTCAGTTCTTTCTTTGAGTTTCAATAAGAACTTCTCATTATCTTCGTCTGCAACTTCTACAAGCCTTTCAAGCACGTTCTTTCTTTCTTGAAATCCAAGATTATTTATATCAACTTGAGCAGATGCACCTTGTGATCCAAATAAGAGACCTTTTTTTAAACGATCAAATGTTGGGAGTTTTTCAAGTGCTGCCCATTTAAGAGCTTCTTCATCATCTTCATTTCTTGTTGGACCATTAAAAACACTACTATTATTTCTACTCCATATAGAATTGTTGTTCAACCCTAAACTTCCCCTCATACTACTTCCTCTCAAACTACTAGGTCGATAATTTCTTGAATTTGTTGCCTCCATTTTGAACCTACCCCTCTATCAATACACAAGAAACTCTTTGTACGTAGTTTTTTAATTTATTCTGAGTTTTTCCAGTTTCGAGAAATGCCCGAGAATTGTTCTTGATATTTCTTAGAACAAAAGAATGGGAGGCAACTTTAGACTTGCTGTTAAGGTGTAAAGTCTAAGAGGCGGGCTATATATGGGGAAAAGATAGTCACAATCGATAATTGAAAAATAATCACAGTTTTAAAAGTAATAAAAAAATTCTTTACTTTTTATGTAAAAATAAAATCTAAACAAAAACACCCTTAAAAATTAAAAAAAAATTCAAGCATAATATGTTTGAATTCGAATTTTATACATATGAGATTCCAACATAATGTGGTAGAAATTTATAATGTGCTGGAGTTCTAACATAATATGCTGGAAGTTTATACGCGAACTCCAATACAACATATTATGCTAGAACATTTTGTTATTTTTCAAGAAATTTGCAAACATTGGCTATTTTTAAATTATCAGTCCGAAAACTAACTAGTCCATATTATTTTCACCTATATACGTAGAGGTGAAAGGCCAAAATATGCCCCTAATATTTTCGATTTGTCTTATATATGCCTCGAGTTCTCACTTTTATTTTTCATCTCAAATATGCCCCTTCTAGTACTAACAGATTTTCACTGTAAAAGAAATTGGTCAGATTTAATGGCGGAAGCCAAATAGAAATATATTTGGACCTTTTTAAATGTGGAACCACATTTTTTTATGCATTCGTAACATAAGAAATTAGATTTGGAAAAAGTATAGGACCAAGGTAATAGAACAAAATGAATGTAACTTTATGCTAGTCGCAATCAATAATTATACTAAATAATAAATGCATGACATGTATTACTAGTTAGCTCAAATGTGGCTTTTACAAATGAAAAGAAATATGATATACTATAGTTCAATAATTAATTCCTGAATTTGGATATATATTAAGCCTAAGTTGCTAAAATGCATTAACCATGTCCCTTTTTTTTCTTCAAAATAAATAAATATAAAAATGTCATTTTTCATGAAAAATGTATTCAGATATTTTTTTATAACGACATTTTGTATGTTACTAATCGTATATATGTTGGGTGAAATTAACAGAGAGTTTAAAATATCTGTGCGAATTGTTCGATTAAAAATTTTAGTTGTATATTTTGTTTCTCATGGCCACCTATGTAGGATCATCTTATATTATTCTACTATGTATTTTTCCACCTTTTTTTTCTTTAGTCGTATTTTAGAGAAATGCAACTTAAAATGATTTCCGTAAAATGATATGTGCAAGGAAAGGGAATAGAAAATCAATAATGGCAAATCTTTTTTTGTTTTTGTTTGACCAAAAAATATAATTTTCGGCTAAAACAATTAAGTTTATATAATAATGGGTTAAACTTAGTTAAAAATAATATCTCTAGATGTGAGTCCCGAAAACATGTATAACGTTAGACAGATTTGGTAGTGGGTTCACTACAACATACTTACATACATTAATTGTTCTAAAAGTGTCAGCAATAATGGGGGAAGAACTAACAATAAATGTATTTAAGAAAATAAGAGTAGTGGTTCACCCAATAAACAATGAACTGGATCATTGTCTCTCCTGACAATGAGAAGTGATAGACAAATCCTAGAATATTCGAATTATTCTCGGATCTGATGGAAATGTGTGGAATAATATGAGGAAGAATCTTGACTAAGATAGTGTTTGTATCTTTATAAGAGAAATAGAATATTTTCTCAACAGTCTGTTCTTATCAAATGAGTGTCACATGCACCCCCCCCCCCCCCCCCCCCCTTTTTTTTTTTTTTTTTTT
>ML257453.1:20272-52642 GCA_005239495.1 Nicotiana undulata
CTTTTTTTTTGTCCATTTATATGGGGCATAATCCCTAACAAACCCTAATAATACAAATGCAGAGAATATTCACTAGAATATTCTCTTTAATTTCCTATTCTAAAACCTAGCCATTACAACTCTATGTGCGGTGCTCGACCTCGGCCACTGTTGACATCTCGACTACGAGTCGCACGACTTCCTGGTCGACCTCGAATTACTCTTTCTTCAATGCTACCTTGCCCAAAATGTTCTAGGGCGGATTTCGACCTATACAGTTAGTCCCGCCGCTTATTGAGGTCGACCTCAGACGACCTTGATGAGCGGATTCTGTTTGTTGTGGTCGAGAAGATTGAACGAGTGGGTCGGATAGTGATGTTTGGGACGAACTGGCAACGTGGCCCTTCGTGAGCCGCAACTTTTTTACGTCGTTTCTACACCAAAGTGACGTCATGACACCATGCGCCATTTTGGCGCGTTATCCCGATGCTTTGTGTCGTTTCCCGTCTCTGTTGATTGGATCTGCTGCTTCGATATATGTGCTAGGTAATGATAGCATAATTTCTTGGTTTCGATGCCCGAATTCTTATAAATAGGGATGGGAGGGCACACACTCGTGTTTTACTGATTTCCCATATCGAAACCTTGTGCCTCTTTCTTCATATTCCATTGTTGCGTATCTTCCTTCCCTGCTCTAGAGATCCTCTTTGCGTCTAACTTTTCGTTATTCGAATACCCTTTATTTATTCAGAACTATGGTTAAGGTATCTCCTGGTCATAGTGAGGGAAATGACCTGATTCCCCTGGCGACGGTCTTGCCTCCTCATCCGGAGGGCGTCTCTGTGGCCGTGGAGGATGAGAACTTTCCCACTGTGGAGGAGATAATTTCTCGTGGTGAGAAAGTCGGGTCTCACTTTACAAAGGCGCCTGAGGCTGATCCAGATAACTCTAAGTAGACAATGAAAGAGGCTGATTTATTAGAGCTTAGGGCTAAATATGACATTCCCGCTCACATCGAGTTGGTCCCTGCAGGGCAGGACGTGATACAAGTCCACCGCCCTGGGTATTGTGCGTTCTACGCCTACCCCTTTCACGTTGGCTACACTCTTCCCCTTCTCCCCTTGGCGGAGAATTTCTGTCGTTTCTATGGAATTTGTATGGATCAGCTCGCCCCATATATATACAATCTCATTAGGATGTTTACGAAGTTCTCAGAATTGGCCGGGGTCGAGATCACACTTCGACATTTGATGCATCTCTTCGTCCTTAGTTTCTATAGGGGACAATGTTAAGTCTTTGCCATCGAGGGGGCAAGTACCTGGTGGTGAAGATGAATGATAAGGCGAGCCGGCAGTTCTGGCACAAGTTTTTCTTCGTCAGAACCGATGACGTGGTGGCCAACATGGACGACTTTCCCAAGACTTGGAATTATACTCGTAAGTGTCTAACTTCTCTTCGTCAAGGCATTTTGTTTTACTTGCTTGGTCACGAGTGCTGATCTTTTGCTTATCGCTTAAGCAGCCAAGACTTTGACACCTCTTTTAGTTGGGTACATTTCTAATTGTGTCAGTCGGCTCCTCCCTCACATCGTGGGAATTCGCGAGTGGCCGGGCTTTTTTAGGAAGTTTGGGCTTGATCCTTCCTTCGCCGGCGAGTCCCTTTGTTTTGGACTCTTAGTCATTTACCATTTTATAGTTTGCGTTGGCTGACCATATTTTCTTTTGCGCTTCTTTTAATTCCAGCGCTAGGACCTTTGTGGGAGCTCGCATTCCGTAAGAGGAAAATTTCTTCCTCTTTGGTGTATGCCCCCTCTATGACCGCGACAAGATTTGTTCGCCCTTTGGCTTCTACTCCGTCTACGACTGCGGATAGGTGCTCGCTCTTCGATTCCAGTTACCACTACTTCAGCATCTACCTCTTCTTCCAATGTGAATATTTTGACGGGGATTCCAGATTCCCCTTTGTATCATCTCGTGGACGAGGGGGAGGAATCATCGCCAAGTGATGGGGATTTGGTGCCCCACAAGAGAAATTCAGTGGACATTGGCGATGGGGTCGCTCGGGCCATGAATTCTGTGATGAATGATTTTAATTTCCGTGAGACGACGACCATAATTCTTGAAAGAGACATCAAGATGGTGTTCGAGGTTCCGAGATCGGCAGGGGCGTAGGGAGTGTATCTCTTCCATCTACGATAACGTAAGTCTAAGGGCCGTCTGCTAGGGTGTCCGATACTTCACGACAAGAGGGGACATTGAGCGGCCAGTTGAATGTGCTTCTTTGCCAGTCACTGAGAGAGGCAAAGGCGTTTCCTAGGATGGTTACGATATGGGCTCAAACCTCGACGCTATAGAGCTTAGGTTGATGGAAGAAGGTTTTACTCCGCTCGAGGTGAGGTTGGAAGGGTATACGCGTACTATAGCGATCTGTTGAAGAACACAAAGAACGTGGTTCCTGCCCTTGGCCCCCTTTTCTCCGACGTAGAGGGTGAAACCCTCAAGGTGCTGGATGACGTTACCTTATCTAGGAACATAGTCGGCCTCGCTTTTAGGGTACATTTCTCAAGGCTACTATTTCCTTGTCTGTTATATTCAAAGTTTTGGGCTTTGTTTTAGTACTTTGCTCTAATCAGCGTAGGCGTTTTTTATTTTTGGCTCTCTTTCTTTTTGTGACTGCAGACCATGATCTTAGAAATTGAAAGCACCTGAAGGGAGGATAGGCGTAAGGCTATATTTAAGAAGCTGCAACGCAAATACTCCGAGTACCACGGCAAGTATCGGGAGATCCGTAAGTTGTTTGGCGAGAATGACAATTTGCAGACCCTTCGGGACGAGCTGAAGCAAAAGGATGACGAGCTGGTGAAGGTCATCAAGAAGTGCAACGTCTGAGGGGACGTTGATAAATAAGGAAGAAAAGCTCGAGGTCAGCAAGGCCATGGAGGTCCAATGTGGCGACCTCTAGACGCAGGTAATCGAGTTGTGCAGACAATTGGAGGAGTGTCGCTTGTAGATGGAGGTTCTTCATGGCGAGATCATCGGGAAACGGAACGAGTTGGATAAGTCGTAGTTTGCTCAGTCGGAGGCTTCAAGGAAAATGGAGGCCCTTGAGGCGGTGATTTGGACTCTTCGTTTTGAGCGGGATAACGACAAGGCTAAAAGAAGAACGGCTTGATGAGAGGGTTGGAGAGTTGGAGAAAGAATCTTTTGATCTCTATGACCGAGTTGCTACCCCTTGAGGCCAAGAAGGCCCAATTAATGGTGCGACCGTCTTCTTCCCATACCTCAAACTTTCCTAATATTCCTCTAGAGTTATACGAGGAGTGGATTCATGTCGAGGCCCAGCTAGACGTGTTCCGAGATTTGCATGCGGCGGGATCTATTTTTGAGGCCGCCCTGGAAGATGCTCGTGTCAAGTCTCGTGAAGTCGCTTGCTGGTATGACCCTTCTACGCCAGAAGTCGGTGAGGGTGAGGGGGACGAATATGTAGACCGGCTTGAGCAAAATGCCTAGTATTATGTTCCATATCCTGAGGGCGAACGCGATGATGGCGAGGGTATTGAAGGTCGAGAGGGTGACGTAGTTGAGGGCCAGGTCGGTGAGGATGCTGCATGCGATGAAGGTGGTGGCCAATAGTTTTCTTTTTCATTTTTTTTATATATATTTGTGTGTAGTTGGTGGCGCCTTCATGAGCTTTTGTAAAAATGTTCTAAGTATGAAATTCCAACTTTGTCATTTGCATCTGATTTTCTTCTTGTGGTTCGTACTTGTATATTTTTGTTGATTGCGTTGCTTGGTTGCCCTGATTTTCTAGTCATAATCACTTAGTTTGAATAATGTCGAGCATATTTAAGTTTAATTATCGTCGAGGATCAGTAGGTGTCATTTCAAACAAGGTCGAACATGACGTATGTTTAACTATGACCGCGTGCCAGTAGGTGTGGGTTCGAACAAGGTCGAGCATTACCTACGTTTAATTATGGTCGATGGCTGGCAAGTGTTAGTTCGAATGAGGTCGAACATAACCTATGTGTAATTGTGGCCGAGGGCCGGTAGGTAGTGGTTCGAACAAGGGTTAACATAACCTACATTTAATTAAGGCTGAGGGCTAGTAGGTGTTAGTTCGAACAAGGTTGAACATGACTTACGTTTAGTTATGGCCAAAGTCCAATAGGTGTTAGTTTGAACAAGGTCGAACATGACATATGTTTAATTGTGGTCGAGGGCCGGTATGTGTTAGTTCGAACTAGGTCTAACATAACCTATGTTTAGAAAGATACGCTTCTAGTTGCGGAGTTTATCGACATTGTAAACTTTAAGCATTGTTTCCTTGGTTGTGCATTTGGATAAATAGAAATAAACTTCATGCATTGTTGCTTTGTTCATACACTTGGAGAAATTTACAAATTTTTGGGCATTGGCTGGTGTTCCAGTTCCAGAATATCTAGTCCCTTCATTGGTCGACCTGGAGAAGGCTTTATAGGTCGAGCAATGAACTGATCGTCCTGTGTCTCTGTCTTTGCGTACTTCGACTTGAAGTGTCCCCATCGTCTCCTCGTTAAAAACCTCCTTGAGAGAACCCAATTGGGACAAAACTCAAGTGAGGGAAAAAAGAGTACGACTTGAGGGATTCTTTATCTCTTAGAAGTTAAAGTACTTAAGGTGGGTAATATTCTAGTTGTTTGGTAGTAGCTTTCCTTCCACTGTTTCTAGTTGGAATGACCCTTTGTTCGTTGTTGCTGTGATTTTGTACGGACCGTCCCAATTTGTTCCTAATTTGCCTTCCCGTGGATCTTTGCTTGCTTGTGTTTTAGCTTTATGCACGTAGTCCTCGAGTTTGAGAGGCCTGACCTTTTCCTTCTTGTTGTAATAGCATTCTGCTTGTTGTTTTTGGGCAATCATTCTTATGTAGTCCATGTCTCTTCGTTCTTCGACTTCGTCGAGTTCCTGCCTTCTACTTTCATCATTCCTTGGTCCGCTCTCATGGGAGCATCTTAGACTGGGTTCCACGACCTTGACCGGAATTATTGCATCAGTCTCATAGACTAAATAGTAGGGCGTCTCTCCTATGCTTGTCTTTGGCGTTGTTCGGTAGGCCCAAAATACTTCTAGTAATATTTCCGGCCACAGTCCCTTGGCGTCTTCGAGTTTCTTCTTCATGATGTTCAATATCGACTTGTTGGAGGATTACGCTTGCCCGTGGGGTGGTATGGCATTGAAAGTATTCTTTTGATATGCCACTTCTCAAAAAATTCAGCGACCTTCTTCCCCGCGAATTGGGGTCCGTTATCGCAGTTGATCTCTTTGGGGAGACCGAACCGGCATATGATGTTTTTTCATATAAAGGAGATCACTTCGTGTTCACATATTTGGGAGAACGTTCTTGCTCCACCCACTTAGAGAAATAGTCAGTTAAAACAAGAGGGAATCGTACGTTAACTCGCCCTGCTAGGAGGGGACCCACGATTTCCATCCCCCATTGGATGAACGGCCAAGGTGAGGTGACGGAGTGGAGGTGTTCGCCTGCTTGGTGAATCATTGGGGCGTACTTTTGACATTGCTCTCATTTTTTCACGAAGTCCTCGGCCTGTTTTTTTATGGTGGGACAGTAATACCATGCTCGTATGAGGCATCTGACCAAAGCCCGATTACCGGAAGGAGATCCACAATGTCCTTTGTGGACCTTTTCAAGGACACTCCACGTCTGATTTGGGCCCAAGTATTTCGCCAGAGGGTCGCCATATGTTCTCTTATATCGGTCGTTGTGGATGATGGTGTACCTGGCCGATTGCATTCTTAGTTTCTTGGCCTCTTTTTTATCATCCGGTAGTACGCCATCCTGCAATAGATAACAATATGTTTGCGCAAGTCTCAAGTCAAGTTTATGGTTCTTACCTCGATTTGGTCTATCGATGAGTTGAGGAGGTGAACTACACTTCTGTCTTTGGTTGCAATATTTTTGGTGTCTACGGCTAGTTTGGCGAGACCGTCCGCCTCAGTGTTCTGTGCTCGTTGGATCTGGTCGAGTTGACATTCATCAAACTCAGTCAGCAACTTGCATATTTCGGTCTGATATTTCTTTAACCTTTGTTCCTTGATTTGGAAAGTCCATGTGACTTGGTTGACTACAAGTTGGGAATCGCAGGGTAGTCTTAACCATTTTTCCCCATACTTGAGTCCTAGCCTTAACCCTATAATTACGGCCTTATACTCGAACTCGTTGTTAGTCGTATTTGGGCACCTTATGGACTAGCGAATCACTTTGTCGGTTGGGACTTCCACTACGAGTCCATGTCTGACCCTGACGCGTTAGACGCGACGTATGTGTATAGGACCCATAGTTCCTGTGTTTGGGGAGAGGCGTGGGCAACTTCTCTTTCAACTTTGGGCATTACTTTTGCGCTGAAGTCTCAACGAAGTCAGCGAGGACTTGCGACTTTATCGTTGCTTGCGGTTGATATGTGATATCGTGCTCGCTTAGTTTGATGGCTCATTTGGCAAACCTTCCTGACAGCTCAAGTTTATGCAAAATGGTCCTTAGGGGGAAAGTCGTGATGACCGAGATGGGGTGGCACTAGAAATATGGTCTATGCTTTCGTGAAGCTATGACTAAGGCCAAGGCCAATTTTTCGAGGTGAGGGTACCTCGTCTCGGCGTCGACTAATGTTTTGCTAATGTAATAGATGGGACACTATGCGCCTTTATTTTCTCGAACCAGTACTGCGCTTACAACTACTTCAGATACAGTAAGGTAAACGAGGAGACGTTCCCCTAGCTCCAGCTTTGAAAGCAGTTATGGTGATGGCAAGTACGCTTTTAACTCCTTCACGGCCTGGACGCACTCACAAGTCCATTGGAGGCCGTTATCCTTTTTGAGCACGCCTAAGAATCTGTGACACCTGTCTGATGATCGTGAGATGAATCTTGAAAGGGCGACGCTACGGCATGTCAACCTCTGAACCTATTTTTTGGTGGTCAAGTATTATGTATCCCCTTGATGGCTTTGATTTGATCAAGATTGCCCTCGATTCCTCGTTGTGATACCAGGAAACCCAGAAATTTCACCGAGGCCATGCCGAACGCACATTTTTCAGGGTTCTGTTTCATTCCGTATCGTTTAAATATGTCAAAGGTCTCTCTCAGATAGTCGATGTGATCTTCTTTCCTTTTGGACTTGACTAGCATGTCGTCTATATAGACTTCCATCGTTGTGCCGAGCTGGTCTTTGAACATTCTCATCACCAACCTCTGGTAAGTTTCACCTGTGTTTTTCAGCCCGAAGGGCATGACACTGTAGCAGTATGTCCCCTGATGGGTGATGAATGTGGTTTTCTCCTGATCTTGTTCTTCTATGAGGATTTGATTGTAGCCAGAATAGGCATCCAAGAAGCTCAGTAATTCATGCCCGGTCGTTGAGTCGATAAGTTGGTCGATATGGAGCAATGGAAACAAATCCTTGGGGCATGCCTTGTTCAAATCTGTAAAATCCACACACATCCGCCATTTACCATTCTTCTTTTTCACCATCACCACGTTGGCGACCCAATGGGGATACTTCGACTCCCTGATGGAGCCATTTTCCAATAGTTTTTCCACCTTTTCTCGTACCGTGTCATTAATCATAGAGTTGAACTTACGCTTGACCTACCTCACCAGGGGTGGAATGGATCGGCGTTCAGTTTGTGTGTGGAAATTTCCTTTGGGATACCTGGCATATCTGCATGGCTGAAAGCAAGTAAATATGCGTTAGTAGTTAAGAATTAACAAAATTTACCTGGTTCCTGAAGTTTGCAGCCGATGTAAGCCTTCTTGCTGTGATCGTTGGTGTCTAATTTTACGGGGTTGAGGTCTTCTATGGTCGATTATGCAGCTTTGACCATATCGGGGTCTCTGATGACGTCTTCGCTATCATCACATATCGACCTCGGCCCTGCAGATTGTTATGCCTCTTTTTCTTGGTCCTTCGCTTGTTGAGTGGTTGTGTAGTCTAGGGCGATGCGGTAGCATTCTTGGGATGTGTGTTGCTCTCCTCGTATGCTGAATATCTACTAGGGAGTCGGGAATTTGATGACCTGGTATAAGCTGGAGGGGATAGCCCTCTTGGTGTGTATCCATGGTCGCCCTATTATAGTGTTGTACGCTATGTCTTGGTCCATGATGTGGAACGTGGTCTCCAAAGTGACGCCACCGGCCAGAATGGGGAGCGTGATTTCGCCCAATGTTCGCTCAACTGCATTGTTAAAACCAGTTAGCGTGATGCAACGCGACACTATCTTATCTTCGAGTTTTATTTGTGCAAGTACTCGAGGATGGATAATGCACGTGCCACTCCCATTATCTACCATAATGCAACTCACATCGGTAGTTAAAATTCGTAAAGTAATAACAAGGGCATCATAGTGGGGGGAAACCAAAACGTTGGTATCTGACTTATCGAAGATGATACTTTTTTCGAGTTCGTCGTACCGCTCGTGGGTGATTGACTTTTTGAGCTTGTGGGTAGTGGTGAACTTTACGCTGTTGATGGAAGCGTCTTCGCTGCCACCAAAGATCATGTGGATGGGGCGGGACAGTGAGGGCTATTTCGGCGGCCTTTGATGATGTTCGCGTCCTCTGGCAAAGTTGGTCCTTATCAGTCGCTCAACAACTCTTTGAGGTGTCCCTATCGTATCATGTTTACGACCTCCTGCCTTAGGCCGACACAATCTTTGGTTTTATGCCCTCGTTCTTGATGGAACTCGCAAAGAGTGTCTGATTTTCTGGTACTCGGATCCGACCTTATCTTTTGTGGCCACTTCACCTTTGGCCCGAGCTTCTCTAAGGCGTATACTATTTTTGTAGGTGACACACAAAAGAGTTGAGCGGATAATAAATGAGGCATACCTCTTTCGTTCCGGTGAGTCCCTGTCCTTGATCTGGGTGGGCCTTCTTCGTAGCAGTAGGAAGGGGGTGCAACGACCGCTTTGAAATATGGTTGATGTCGTTCCATGTTGGGTCGTGAAGCAGCAAGGTCCCTTGTGGTATCATTTCTTCGATCTTTTCTGGATTCGGCTTGTACCAAGGTTAGTCGATGAGCTGGTCCTTTGAGGTCGTCCTCGTCTGCTCAGACCTCAGAACAATATGCGTTGTGTATTTCATCCCAAGTGGTTGGGGGATACTTCATCAGTCGACTCAATAGCTTTCTAGTCGCCCTCGAACCGTCCCTGCTCAGCCCGTTCTGGAAGGCTGCGACTGCCATCCCTTATGAAACGTTCAGTAGGGTCATCCTTACTCGGTTGAAACGGAAAGGAAGTCCCTCAGTCCGTCTCTTGGAGATTGCTTGATAGCAAATATGTCGTTCATTCTTGCCTCGGCTTCCTTGGCCCCAACATGGGCTGTTACGAACTTGTCGGCCATCTATTCGAAAGTTTCAATAGAGCGCGCAGGTAGTTGTGAATACCATGTCAACACTCCTCATGTGAGTAATACTTGTTGTTGGAAGTGGAGGGAGTTGGTCGCATTGTTCGTTCGTCCGTTTCACATTGTGAATCTGTGTATTTTTCACAGTCGCGTCTCGGGCGGACTTGTTGAGGACGCCAGTTAGTGTGTCGGTTAGCCATGACTCGAGGAGCTTTTTTTTACAGCTGGGGGCGTCTCTTCCCCCACATATGTGAAGGCTCCCTTACAAAGAGATTTTGTGATGCTGCAATGAAGAGGGGGTGACCCATCTCGCCTAGGGGAGACATTGGGCGTTGCGTCTTCGTCCGTTGTTTCACAACTCTCATTGATGATGCTCATGAGGTTGGTTGGGAGGTCACTTATTCTTGGTCAAAGAAAGAAGATATTGTTCTTGCTCTTTTTTTTAATTTATGTTAGTGATCCGTATTGGTTATAAATCTAGAAGAAACTAAAAATTTAACTAGAAAATCCCCACAGACGGCCTCCAAATTGTTTGACCAAAAAATATAACTTTTGGCTAAAATAGTTGAGTTTATATAATAATGGGTTAAACGTAGTTAAAAATTATATCTCTAGATGTGAGTCCTGAAAACGTGAATAATGTTAGACAGATCTGGTAGTGAGTTGACTACAACATACATTAATTGTTCTATAAAGTGTCAGCAATAATGAAGGAAGAACTAACAATAAATAATACTAAATGGAATTTAAGTAAATAGGAGTAGTGATTCACCCAATAAAGAATGAACTAGATGTTGTCTCTCCTGACAATGACGAGTGACAGACAAATCCTAGAATGTTTGAATTATTCTCGGATCTAATGGAAAGGTGTGGAATAATATGAACAAAAATCTTGATGAAAAGTTAGTGTTTACTAGAGAGATAGAATCTTTTCTCAAAAAGTCTGTTCTTATCAAATGAATGCACCCCCCCCCCCCCCCCCACCTTTNTCCTAACAAAAGAAAGCCCCCCCCCCCCCCCCAATTGTCTTTTTTGTCTATTTATATGGGGCACATCCTTAACAAACCCTAATAGTACAAGATATTCTCTTTAATATCCTATTTTAAAAACTAGTCCGTACAGCTCTATCTGTGGTGCTCGACCTCGACCACTGTTGACATCTCGACCACGAGTCGCTTGTATAGGGTGAAATATGATATGACACGTGGTCATCTAAAGGGAGGACACATGGAACCCAAGACGGGAATGGCCGAAGATCGAACACAGCCATTCCGCATGTCACCGGAAAGAATAACGTCCATAAAGGTGTATTAAATGCTCTACACCAGATAACATTTACTAGGGAATATTCTGCAGCATTAAGAGTGACGATCGTTACAGAGAATTTGGCATTTATGTTCACCGTTACATATTCATCAATGACCCTCATAATTGACATTAAAGGAGGACGCGATCCTAGGACCTCCTTCCCTAGACATAGCTATAAATAGTGAGCTCAGTTACCATTGTAAGGCACACGAATTTGCTGGCTAAACTATACTACATTTTATACAAAGCTTAATACAATCTTACTTTCTTTCTTTTTGATCTCATCATTGTTGTGCCCGCAAACCGTGTTCACGAAATTATCATCTCTGTTGTTTCATCTACATTCTAAGGCTAAGTATTGTATATTTCTTCAATTATTGTATTATTTCATGGTCAAATTAGTTCACTTGTCTAGAAATCACGTATAAATTCAACTGTACCGTTTTACGGATAAACATCGATGCTTCCTAGTCGACATCGACTGACTCTTTCTTCAGTACTATCTTGCCTTAAATATTCTGGGGCAGATTTTGACCTATACTGTTTTCCGGACTAGAGAAAACAAAGCTTCAACAAGTTGAAGCTTCCTACCAAAAAGGTTGGGATGTTCACGTTATCGATTTGACTTCACTTTGCATACAGGAATCGGACGGATAGTGAAGACCCATTTAGTAGACAGCGAGCGAACTGCGAAAACCACCTCCTATCAAAATGAAAATTCGTACCTATTCTGCTCTACCTTGAAAGACTAGCACTAATAGTACTAGACAATTTGAGAACCAAACAGCTAATTTCTTTTCCTTCTTTTTGTAATCTTATACGACCTAAGTTTGTCTAACATTTATTTTATCTATTCTTTTCTACTTAGGGTAGTCTTGTTTGAGTTGCTTCGCCAATTTTCATTGATCTTATTTATCTATCCACCAAAATTCATACATAAAAAATAAAAAACACGTGTAAGCAGAAAATTTTGCAGATTTGGTATTTGAGAAAACTTTATAAAACTTGACAACTTTAGAGCCCGTTTGGACATAACTATTTTTTCACTTTTTGCCGAAAAGTTTTCACCTTTTTCTGAAATCAGTGTTTGGTCATAAAATTTTCAAATATCACTTGAAGATGAATTTTGAAATTTTTCGAAAATTTGAAAAACGTCAAAAAACAGTTTTTCAGAATTTTCACTCACAAAACTTCAAAAACAACCCAAAATTATATTCATGTCTAAACACAACTCTAATTTTCAAATACAATTTTTACCTAAAAAATTTCACTTTTGTTTTAAAATTTTACAATTCTTATGTCCAAACGCCCACTTATTTTGATAGCAGAATTTGGCGTCATGTCCTATGCGAACAAATTTAGATTGTATACGTATCTAGAGTTGTCAAATTTAACCAATGAAAACACAATTCGTTCATCCTTCTAGATTTGAATGGAATGGACTCGACATATATTTAACGGCATTTTTTCGTAGATATGCTTCATATTAAACATATTTACCATTTTTAGAGATTCCCTCTTAATTACCAGTTGTATACAAAGTAATGTATTAGGCTCCAATCTTCCTCATTTTTTTCGGTCTCGCTTTCTCATGCCTCTCTCTCTCATTATCTATTACTTAGTAGCAATATATTTTTATTTGAACTAATTTCTGTTGAACTTACTGTTTACCCGTAAAACGATATAGTTAAATTCATGCGTAGTTTTTAGATAAGTGAACTAATTTAATTCTGAAATAATGCAATAATAGTAGAAATATACAATACTTAGCCTTAGAATGTAGATGAAACAACAGAAATGACAGTTACGGGAACAAGGTTTCCGGACACAGCAATGATGAGATCAAAAAACAGGAAAGTAATATTGTATTAAGCTTGGTATAGAATGTAATATCAGTTTTACCAGAAAATTTGTGTCCTTTACAACGATATTGAGCTCACTATTTATAGCTATGTCTAGGGAATAAGGTAGTAGGATCGTGCTCTCTTTTTTTTCTTCTTTTTTTTTTTAGTTTTTTTTTTCGTGCTCTCCTTTAATGTCAATTATGAGAGTTATTGATGAAGATGTAATGGTGAACATAAATGTCAAATTCTCTGTAACTGGTCGTCGCTCTTAATATTGCAAAATATTCCTTATTAAATGCTACCAGGTACAGAGCATTTAATACACTTTTATAAACGTTATCCTTTTCGGTGACAAGCGCAATGACTGCGTTCGATTTTCGATCATCCCCGTCTTAAGTTCCACGTGTCTTTCCTTTAGACGATCGCGTGCCATATCGTATTTCACCCTATACACTTATATTCCTAATCGAATCAATGTGATCTTTTGAATGAATCAAGCTATGTCCTTACAACTTGGCATATTCAAACTTAACTTCAATAAAATTTTCAATAAAATTAATAAGTAATCACAGTTTCTCCATTTAAAAAAAAGAACTATAAGAAATGATTATAAAATTGTAAACTCTATTAAATTCTCCATTGATAGCCATTAAAAGACGCTGAAGCTTTAAACTGGAAATTAGATTTTGTAAAATTATTATTTGTTTGGATTGAGTATCATTATAAATTATTGAAAATATATTTTAGAATTTCTATCTCAATTTTTAGAGGGTTAATTTGGTGAAGATTCAAGTTAATTTTGGTTGAATTTTATATTGAATCTCAAGAGACTGTGTATGTCTGGTGCATGTTATTTGTATGCTCAATGTATTTTCAGGTATACTGTGAGATACACAGGACATACGCAATGGGGATCTACCTTATGAGGTCGGTGTGCCACGCCACCCGCTCGCTTCAACATTTGAAGAAGTGAACGAATGAATAAATTATTATAGTGACAAAGTCAATTTTTGTATTTATATCCAATATTTTTATTTTATTTATTTTTATTATTTATATATTTAGTAAAAGTTATCGGGGAAGCGATGTCTCGTGACACCGCTTGATATCGTGTATATTCATCCTTGGATATATTATATGTATAAAGTAATGGCACCCGCAACCTCCAATCCCTGAATCCGCCTCTGACATACAAATTACATATAAGGACATACAAAGTACATGCAATAAAATAATTGTATGCAAATTGTATGTACCAATAATATTGTATTCAAATTGTATGCACGTGGTATGTTTTAGCTGCTCGATCGTTAGTGTGTTTGAAATGAGAAGGTTGAAGTTCTATACTGCTGGATTTGTGTTGCTATTCAAATTGAGATTTTAAGATCGAACTATGAATGAAAATTAAACGTTGTCACGCCCCTTTTCTTCACAAACCTCACAATCAATTAGAAAAGTGACAAAAAAAATTATGTTTAAAATGATTAACTCATAGTCCCCACCTGATATATGATTTCGGTGTATCAGATCACCGTTTAAAAAATAAATTTTCCTTTTAAAACACTTTAGACTACAAAACTAAGTTTGCACCAGAGTTCTAGGTAAGGGGATTCATTTGACTCGGGGAGAAGGTGTTAGGCATTCCGCGAGTCCTGTGAAAATCCCGGTTGCGCACTTGATCAAGTTGGCTTTAAAGAATATTCAAATTGAGATACAAAAAAAATAAACAATCAAAAGAGGTCTAAGGTCGTCCCCACCTAATAAAACAAAAAATAAAAGTAAAAATAAAAATACTATTATACTCTATGCTTCCTTTGCAACTTCGTCACGGCCCCCAGAATATTTACAAAGTACTTCGGGGCATATCCCGGATAAATATGTATACAAATTCCTCGGGGCATTCCCCGGATGTAATAATCCACTAACGGGGACGACTTCTCACCTCAAAAGAGAAACTAAAACACGAGAGTCCTAAAAGTTTGTGATGAGTTGTATTCTGTTTTGATGATCTAACAAACTTTTATGTGAAGGACCAGATCGAGGACCTAGTGTATAAACAACATCACATGTCATCTCTGCCTTCAGGAATTCTGAACTATACACTGCTGAATGAGGAGGGACCAGCTAAGGGACCTGATCCCCTACCGGGCTCACAGATAAAAGTACAGGTCAATTTGACAGCTGTAAAAAGCTGTGACAGAAAAGTGACTGTTGGTTACTGTGCACGCTACAGTGCAGTAACAGTGCAGCAGTCACTTCCCATCGGTTGAGGCATGTATCCACAAGATATGAAACATCCTTCTTGGAATGTGCAAAGGGTCTTAATATCTTGAAGCAAGAACTAACAAACATTTAACTTGAGAAAAAATACTAAGTATATTCAAGCATTAAGTGCTCTCAAGCATTAAAGACTCAAGGGTTTCAAGAGCAAGAAGACAACTCCACTAAGGCCTACAAAATGTGCTCATCAAGTATTGATAATGTCCTTAGTTGAGTTGTAATCTTGTATTTTGTTTTTATTGTATCCTACTAGCTTTTGTAGAAGCAACTAGTTAGGAATCTTTTTAACTCTTTATTCTCTAAACCTCTATGTGGCTAAAGCTAGTCATGAGTCAAAGTCTTTGTAACTAGATAGTGACAAAGTGGCTTGTTAGAAGTATTACAAGTTAGTGTGTTGAAATATTTGTAAGGTTGTCTTACAAAGTGGCTTGTAATAGTTTAGATTACAAGTTAGTGAAGTTGAAATCCTACAAGTGTAGGTCGTGGTTTTTGTCCCTTTGAGTGAGATTTTTCCACGTAAAAATCCTTTTGTCTCTTTACTTGTCTTTCTAGCATATAACTCTGTGGGAACTAGTAGAGGACCTGGTACCTCTACTGTTTGGTGGACTCTTAGGGACTATCAATTGGTATCAGAGCGGGTTCTTTCTAACGGTTAACACCTAGAAAGGATCTGTAATGGCTGCTCCACCAAACTTCGAAGAGGGACAATCAACATATCGACCTCCGAGGTTCAATGGTCAATATTATGGTTGGTGGAAGACTCGCATGCATGACTTCATCATGGCTGAAGATTCAGAGTTATGGGACATCATTTGCGATGGACCTCATGTTCCTATGCACAAAGTGGGAGAGGTTGGTTTGCTGGTGCCAAAAACAAGACTAGATTATAATGAGGCCGATAGAAAAGCTGTGGAAAAGAATTTTCGTGCCAAAAAAATTCTAGTGTGTGGAATAGGACCGGATGAATATAACAGAATTACTGCTTGTCATTCTGCTAAAGAAATCTGGGAAGCCCTGCAGACAGCCCACGAAGGAACAACACAAGTAAAACAGTCAAAGATAGACATGCTCACTACCGAGTATGAGCTATTCAAGATGAAGGAAGATGAAAATATACAAGATATGCATACCAGGTTCACTTCCATTATCAACGAGCTTCACTCTCTAGGAGAGGTCATTCCCCGGAACAAGCTAGTGCGAAAAATCCTAAGTGTTCTACCTAGTTCCTGGGAAAGCAAAGTCCATCACTGAGGCAAAGGACTTGCAAATCCTAACAATGGATGAGTTGATAGGGAACCTGAAAACTTACGAGATGAAAAGGAAAAGGACAGTGAAAGAAGAGAGCCCAAAAAGGAGAAGAACCTGGTTCTCCAAGCTGAAAAACAAGAGTCAAGTGAGGAAGATCAGGACATGGCCTATCTCACCAAGAGATTCCAGAAAATGGTTCGAAGAAATGGTGGAATACCAAGAAGAGGCAGCTCAAGCAAGCCTAGGAACCATGACTTGTGTCATAAGTGTGGTTAGCCGGGTCACTTCATAAAAGACTGCCCGTTACTGAAACAAGATACCTACAAATTCAACATGGACAAAGCTCCAAAGAGGAACCAGGTCCTACAGAGGAGATTCAGCAGGAAGAGTGCAACTGACAATGTTGTAAGGCAAGCCCTTGCTGCTTGGGGAGATTCATCCAGTGAATCAGATGAGGAACCTGAAGCAGAAAACAGGTCCATGATGGCTGTTGAAAACAAGGCAAATGAGTACGACTCATGTTTGCTCTCATGGCTCAGTCAGATGAAGAAGAAGAAGATGACACAGAAGAGGTATATTTCAGGGATGTTCAGAGAAATCTGAAATCCTTCTCTCCTAAAAAATTGTTGTCCCTCTCTAACGTTCTCATTGATACATACTATGTCTTAGTCGAAGATAAGGACCTTTTGACCACTGAACTAGGAGAAGTAGAACAAACTAGAGATGACCTATTAATGGTAGTGGAGGATCTAAAGAACACCTTAGGCAATCTTGAAAAAGAAAAGAGAGAAGATAGGACTGCAGTGATGAGAGATTTGAAAGAAAAAACTGAAAGCTTAGGTCTTGATAAAACTAGGTTGAATGAAAGAATAAATGTTGTAGAACAAGAAAGAAATAACCTTCAAGATAAAATCTCATGTCTAGAGGAAACCATCCATGAGCTCAAACTAGAACCTGGTCCATCAAGTGTGGAAAAAGGAAAGGAAATAGCTAGTGAAAGGCATGTTAAACTTGAGAAAGATTTGAATGAAGCAAAAGTAAGTCTGTGTAGGGAGTTAGAGAAAAATGAAGAGCTTCATGTTGAATTAAGTAAGGTAAAATCTGATTTAAAGAAGTCTCTAAACTGGACATGGTCGTCAGATGCTGTCAATGCCATGTACTTTAACAATAGTGGAAGCAGGCAGGGAATTGGATTTTAAAAGGAGAAGACTCCTTACAATCCCCACAGCAAATATGTCACAGTTCCTGACAATTGGCTTTGTACTCATTGTGGGAGCAATGGACACTTCAAAGAAAGTTGTCCAGCCAGAAACCAGTCAGTCAGGAAAAATAAAATATTTGCAGGTAGGAAAAAACCTGAGCAGGGACCCGGTCCCAGCAAGAAACACAAAATCCTGCCAGCATGGACCAAAAAATCTCTCATTCACCCATTTCCAAATTACAAGGGACCAAAACTTGTTTGGGTTCCTAAATCTAAGTATTAACTTGCATGTGCAGGGATCAGTGAGGGAGAGTGGACTACAGTGGATTATGGACAGTGGATGCTCAAAGCATATGACTGGAAATACTATGGATTTTCTCTCAGTAAAAGCCCTGCAAGGAGGGGATGTATCCTTTGGAAATGGAAAGAAAGGTTACATCCTTGGTGTTGGAAGAGTTGGAAGATCACTGGAACACTCAATAGAAAATATTTACTATGTGAATGACTTAAAATACAGTCTTTTGAGTGTTTCACAAATCTGTGATAAAGGAAATAAAGTGGATTTTTTTTCAAAAACATGCACTGTTACTAGTCTAGTAACTGGAGAGGTGGTGCTAATAGCCAAAAGGTACAAAAACATCTATGTTGCTGATTTTAAATCTCTGGAAGAAGGTGAGGTGAATTGCCTAAAGGCAACTGAAGATGATGCTGAGCTTTGGCACAGAAGACTAGGGCATGCCAGTTTTTATCTTTTAAACAAGTTGATAAAAAGGGACCTGGTTCGCGGTCTGCCAACTTCAAAATTCAAATACCACAAAGTATGTGATGCATGTGCAAGAGGGAAACATGTAAGGTCATCCTTTAAACCAAAGAAGGATTTCAGCACATCCAGGCCTCTTGAACTCTTCCATATGGATCTATGTGGACCAATGAGAATTGCAAGTAGGGGTGGAAAGAGATACATTTTTTGTAATTGTGGATGACTACTCTAGATTCACGTGGACATTATTCCTTCGATCAAAAGATGAAACGTTGAGGTATTTGCATCCTTTGTCAAGAAAATTCAAGTGAAGATGAACATGAAGGTGGCATGCATCAGGTCTGATCATGGAACAGAGTTTGACAATGCAAGATTTGAGGAATTCTGTAATGAATATGGAATCACACACAATTTCTCAGCTCCGAGGACTCCTCAGCAAAATGGTGTTGTGGAACGGAAAAATAGGACCTTGGAGGAAATGGCTCGAATAATTCTCATAGACAGTGGGATTGCAAAAAACTCCTGGGCTGAGGCAATCAATATTGCGTGCTACTTGGTGAACAGGTGCATGATCAGGTCTTTTCTGAACAAGACCCCATATGAACTGCTCAATGGAAGAAAGCCAAAGGTGACTCATCTAAGGGCTTTTGGGTGCAAATGCTATGTTTTGAACAACGGGAAGGATCAGCTTGGAAAGTTTGATGCCAAGAGTGATGAAGGAATTTTTCTTGGTTACTCTTCCCAAAGCAAGGCATAAGAAGTATATAACAAAAGGACTCAATGTGTGGAAGAGAATGTTCATGTACTCTTCAATGAAACTCTCGTCTCGAACAAGGAAAACAATGGGGATGATCAAGACAACGAACCACTCTTGGTTCCAGGAGAGATCACTGATGTGTCAAATGGCAAGGCAGATATGATGAGTCAAGCAAAGGAGACAATGGAAAGCAACTCAACATCCTTCTCAGAACCTCAGGAGGAACCTGGTCCTCCTATTTCTCCTACAAAAGCTAAGGAAAGAGTTGGAGATGCTGTGGAAAGTACTCCTCACACAACATCACAGGATTCACAAGGAAGCTCAACCAATATACCAAGTTCATATACCAATCAGGTTCAAGTTCAAAACTAGAAGCATAAGAGCTCTCACCCTCTTGACAACATAATCACCCCTCTTGATTCCGGAATTCAAACCCGATCAAAAACTAGAAATTCCTTAGCCTTTTCAGCCTTTCTGTCCCAAATTGAACCCAAGAACATCAAGGAAGCTCTAAAGGATGCTGATTGGATCGTGGCTATGCAAGAGGAGCTTCATCAATTTGAAAGAATGAAGGTATGGCATCTGGTACCTCGACCCTCTGACAGAACCATCATAGGAACCAGGTCGGTATTCAGGAATAATAAAAAACCATAAATGCAAAGAAATAATCAACAATAATAATACCGTCCCGGCAAGGGACACAGCTATAACCAATCCTACAAAGTGTATAGTTTAACAAAATATCTCTCAACCGCTCAAGTACTCAACAATGTTCACAACCAAGAATTTCCCTCAAACGAATAACTGCAAATCTATATTAAATCCATAACACAATAAACCTCAATAAAAATCACATAATTGCTCATATTCGACTCACGGGCATGCTTGACCACAACATATATGTACTCGTCATCTCACCTATACATTGGACATGGAATAAACACGTAGCAAATAAGACTCAACACCTATTCCCTCAAGTTAAGGTTAGGCCAAACACTTACCTCGATGCCACGAACACAATTCAAGCCTCAACTACCGATTTACCTCTTGATTCCACCACCAACTCGCTCGTAGCTGGCCACAAGTTACTTAATTATATCAATAAATGCTAAATGAATCAATTCTAATGCATGAAAATGAGTTTTCTAAAGTTTTACCCAAAAAGTCAAAAATCGAAGCCGGGCCCGCTCGGTCCAAACCCGAAATTCGGACCAAAACCCGATTACACATTCACCCCCGAGCCGACGTATAAATGGTTTTGGAATCCGACCTCAATTTGAGGTCTAAATCCCTAAATTTCAATATTCTTAGGTTTTACCCAAAATTCCCAATTCTACCATGAAAACCCTAGATTCTAGGACTAAATCTTGTAAAAAGAAGTTAAGGAGTAAAGAAAATGAGTTAGAAATCACTTACTAATGCTTTGGAGAAGAAAGTGAGTTTGGAAAATCGCCTCTTATGTTTTTAGGGTTTTGAAAAATGAAAAATAACTGAAAATCCCGTTTAAATATACCCCATCAGGTCCCCATCGCGGACCGCACATAAGGGGAGTGTGGCCGCAAAGGCCCTTCCGCGATCCGCACAAAAACGACCGCGGCCGCGAGGCCCTACCGCGGACCGCACAAAAAGGAGCGCGGCCGCAAAGAGCCATCCGCGGTCCGCACAAAGCCAACCGCGGACCTCGCTGGTGGATTCAGAGGTCTGCACTTCTGTGACCTGCATCAGCTATGTTTTAAGCCTAAAAACATCCCGGGACCTACCCAAAACTCACCCGAGCCCTCGGAACTTCAAACCAAATGTGCACACAACCTCGAAAATATCCTACGGACTTATTCGTGTAATCAAATCACCAAAATAACATCATAAACATCGAATTAAACCTCAAAATCAATGAAATTTCTCAAAACCTCTTTAAACATCAATTTTTGCATTTTTGGTCCGAATCACGTCAAATGGAATCTGTTTCTCACCAAACTTTACAGACAACACATATAAATCATATCGAACCTGTATCGGGCTCCGGAACCATAATACGAGCTCCATACCACAGGTTTCACATAACATTTCACTTTCAAAAACCTTAATATTTTTTCAAAAAATAATTTCTTTTAAAAATTCATTTCTCGGACTTGGGACCGCGGAATTCGATTCTGGGCATACGCCCAAGTCCCATATTTTCCTACGGATCCTACGAGACCGTCAAATCACAGGTCCGGGTCCATTTACCAAAAATGTTGACCAAAGTCAACTTTATTCACATTTCAAATTCAAAATTGCTAATTTTCTCAGTTTTTCACATAAAGGCTTTCCGGCTACACGTCCGGGATGCGCACGCAAATCAAGGTGAGATAGAAGGAGGTTGTACGACCTCGAGACACAGAATTACTAAAGATACACGGGATGACCCTTTGGGTCATCACAAACATGTGGAGTTAAATAAAATTTAATGGATGAATTTCGAAATTGAATAAGGAGTGCAATTACGATTTTTTAGTGGAATATTTCGTAATTAATTATGGTGGATATTAATTTCAAAAATTATAAATTAATTCCATAACTGGAAGCCTTGTTAATTAAATTATGTGGTCCCTACTATGCCTAAATAATAGGAAGTAAAGGAATCTTTTTTTCTGGTGGAAAAGAAAACCCAACAGGTTTTGGAAAAGGATTTTGACCCTTAAAACTTGTGCTATAAATATATAAGGTTTTCCACCTAGAGAGGGTTACACTTGGTGGCCGAAATTTTCAGCATATTTTCCTAGAAATTTCGCCCACACGAAATTGCTATTTCCGGATATTATTTGGGTAACACATTAGAAGATCGTGGAACACTCAGAGATCGTGATCGTGCGGGTGGTGGAGAATTCATTGAGTTGCTGTGAAATTGGAGGCTTACGTGGTAGAGGAGCTTTGTTCATGCTTCAAGAGGTAACCCGTGAAATCCCAGTTATGTTAGTTGTCTAGATTACATGTGATTTTGATGCTGAGATTGCTTCCATTGCGTATAATAATCCATCAAATACAACATA
This sequence comes from Nicotiana undulata, assembly GCA_005239495.1. Taxonomy (NCBI): domain Eukaryota; kingdom Viridiplantae; phylum Streptophyta; class Magnoliopsida; order Solanales; family Solanaceae; genus Nicotiana; species Nicotiana undulata. The sequence goes on from ML257453.1 coordinate 42,074, forward strand.
TCAAACAATAGATAAAAAACAATCCCAACATAACTAATCCTAGCATAATTAATCCCAGCGTAACTTATATCAATATAACTTATCCCGGCATAAGCCGTATTCAAACCAAACGACCCCTAAGGGTACTGTCTATATCACTCTTAAGGGAGTGACATTTCTCCATGCCCTGCGTGAATACAAGATGCCTTGGTGCATCAACTACCCTTTGATTTCGGTTTAATTCATACAATTTTAGATTGCTTTATTTTTAAAATGTCAATTTTCAAAGAAGAATATTAATATTTCTAGAATTTTCATTTGCTATCTAAATAAAGCAAATTTTGATATAACATTAAACTTTTTGCAATTCTCATGTTAGGAAATGTAATATATTAAACTAGAACATTAACTTTTAAAATTACATACTTCCAATGAGATTTTTTGAAGATTCTTTTAATGCTTATCCTAGCTAATTCTACTTTAAATGTATACATCCTTTTTTGTTTGTATTGTTTGATTGAAATATATATTAAGAGAAGTTAAAAGTAATTAGATGAATGAACAAAAGAAGAATTGAAAAAAAAAAATTAATCATGTAACGAAGCTTGACGACATTAGCTATTTTTATTCACCATCGTCTCACTTACAGCAACTGGAAAATATATACGAAAAACTAGAATTCTCAAAGCTATATAGTACTCCCTCCGTTTTAATTTATGTGAACGTTTTTACTGGGCACAGAGTTTAAGAAAAAATAAAGACTTTTGGAATTTGTGGTCCTAAATAAGTTAAAAAGGAGCACATAGTATTTGTGTGGTAATAAGAATTTCTCGTTAAGGGTAGAATTGTAAGTTTAAACTAAATTGTTACCAAATATAAAAATAGGTTATTCTTTTTGGAACGGACCAAAAATGAAATAGGTTCACATAAACTGAACGAGGGAGTAGTATATAAAAAACGTAATGTGAAGTAATAAATTTTTAATTGGAATAAATCACTATTATTTCGCTTTTGCACTTAGTACTAAGTTATGAAAACGTACTTTCCATTTCTTCACATGAAAACAAAGAAAAACTGCATAAAACAAAGGACAAATTGAAGGAATCAGTTGATTTAAGTTGGTGGATCTATACTGTCATTGAAGTGTCTTGATACTTCCCAATACTCAAATTACTACTACTTATAGTATGCTCTGTTTTATTAAGGGAAAACATAAATTGCCCCCTAAACTTATCGGAAAAAGCCATTTACATCCCTTAACTTTACGGGCAACGTATCACCCTTATTCTTTTCTGAAGCAGAACTAATATCCGCTTGTTTTTTCATATATCTACAGAGAAGAAAAAAGGGCAACCCGCTACATAAAACAATCCGCGTTCACGCAGGGTTCGGAGAAGAGCCACACTCCAAAGGATGTGATGTAGAGAGCATACCGTAATGTTAAAAATATTAAAGATTTTGTCACAACCCAAACCGAAGGGCCACGACGGGCATCTGGTACCTTACTCAATCAAGTACCAATATAACATATCTTTCTTATCGTTCTATCATTGGTAAATGGGCCAAAAGGACCATCATGAAATAATTAGAATAAACATAAGGGAATACCAGACATAGGACGACCCAACATGATATAGAAACTTATACATGTGATATACGTACCTATAAGGCCGACATGATCATTTGTAAACTCAAAACATAGGCCGACAAGGCCATACAAGTATCCATATACCTGACATATGTCTACAAGTCTCTAAGAGTACATAAACATCATAACGGTCGGGACAGCCCCCACCATACCAGCCAATACATGTCCAAATCATACTGACCAATAGGCAACTCCGGAGCAAATGGAGTGCGCCAACACCTTCCGATGAGCTGATAGCCTAGTAGGAGGACTGTCAACCTGTCTTTCAGGACCTACAGGCATGAAACGCAACGTTCCCAGGAAAAAGGGACATCAGGACAAATAAAGTACCGAGTATGTAAGAAATGAAAAGTAGTATATTAGAGACATGAAAGAAATATGGAGTAAAGTACTCAACCTGTAAGGCTGAATAGCTCTGTGAACCATAAAACGTTTATATTGTCATGCATGTGCATGTAAATGTCATATCATGCATATGTATATGCGTACATAACATCATCAAGCCTCTGAGGGCATCCCGTCACATCATCTCGGCCTTTGTGGGCAAAATCATCAACGTATACCAACCGATCATGTAGTGGTGCGTATATAACGCCATAACCTTTCCCCATACCCCATATACATATACTATACGTGTATATAACGTCATCTAATCATGGGTCAGTATACATGTATAAATGAATGCAATGCATAAGAAGTAAGTCAATAAGATCTCTCGGAATGTCATGAGACCCATGAACAGACGATATGATAGTAGGACATATGGGGAATCAAGAACATAGGCAACCCTAATACTTCTAAGAATAGAATCATTCGTGAAACTTGCGTGCTTGCTCGTTTCGTTGTATCATATGGATCATGCCTAAAAGAAAGAACTTAACATACATGTATCATCTCTTCCTTATTACTCAAACAAGCCCAACACAACTTCTTGCATCTACAACAAGTGAAATGATATTGTCGTTAACATATAATGTTGTGCCATCGTATTTGGCTAGATGTCTTTTTACTAAATAGAGTATATTCACAAAAGCATGCACTGCTCTACTTCAAGCATGTAATTTGAAGTTCACATCCTTAATTACATAGGGAAAAGAATGTGATAAGAGATTATTTTTGTTTTGCATCATTACATCAAACAACATGCCATTTTTGGTGTCAACTGCCAATGTATTATACAGATATTTGCAATAATCATTCTTCTCTAAGCAATAATAGTAATCTAAATCAGTGCCATTCCAATCCCCCTAAAGTTGTAGAACCCATTCCTTCCCACACTTCATTACACCCCACTTCTTCATTATCAACACCTTCCATGTTGCAATCCCACCAGCCACCTCCATTGGCATCTGAAAACACGGAAAAATATAAAACATAATTTTCCTTTTTATGATGAGAACTTGAAAGTGAAAAGTGCAATAATATGTTCTAGCTGAAGAAACAAAACATTATTCAGATTTAAGTGGACTTACAGTGATTGAAGAGGGTATTAGGTTTCTCAATGTTATCGATCATTCTCACTTTTCGTCTACGCTTTTCTCCTGAACCTTCTCCAAGAACAGCCAAAACTTTTCGAGCAGATTGGCTTCCGCTGCTACCTAGTAAACCATGAAAACTGTCAGGACTAAACCTCAAGCATTCGTCGATGACTTCCTGAGAATGGGAGATAATAATCTGCATTATATACCACATTCTATGTGTTCCATGAAATCCAAGAACATGTAAAATATTACTATAGCAAAACTCCAATACAAATAAAATTGGATTAACAAGATAATAGTTCCACTAAGCATATGAACAAAATTAGATGGTAATTTTTTTCTCAAGAAAGCCAATACACCACACGCTAGTAACCAGATAAAAGTTTTATGTCAATTCCAGCCAGCAACCTGGCTTGAAGGAGTTAAAACTAGGTGGTCGATTTTGAATACCTCCATCCCCTATCCTTATCCACTCATTGAGTAACAACACTAAAAGGGTCCTCGAATTTCTAGAATCTAGTGCATTTCCATTTGCTTTTGGGAAGTGCGGAACTAACGCTATTTTTAAGGGACTTAAGAATGGACAATGATTTGGCTCATGCGATGCTGACGTCAATGAGTAATGCCCTTATCAAAAAAAGAAAAGAATGGACAATGATCTTATTCAAGGTATCAATAGGCATTTTTTTCCAGAAGAAAAGCAATAGGCATTTTTTCCAATGTAGCCGAGATTAAGCTCAAACTCCCAATTTCAAGCAAAGCTGTCAACAGGACTCAAGAGGAATAATCTGTTAGGCCTTTCTAGAGCTCAACACTTCTCCAAGTACAACAAGGTATTGGAAATCTTATTAAAATATGAAGTATTGTATAAGTAATAGCAGCTTTATATATAGAGAAGCAATATCAACTAACAGACGATTGCATTGTGATTCAGAACCTGAAGCTTTATAGCATGGGAAGCAAGGTCAAGTGACACAAGAAGCCAGCTGATACTGATTAATTCTTGCTTTACCGCGCATGTATGTTAGTTACAGAAATAAAGATTAGATACTCAGCAATGAAGCTAACCAAATAAAAATATATATATCAAGGCAATCTCATGAAAGCCTAGTTCATCAAGAAAACATGATTAGCACAACAAACTTGCGAACAGCTGAACTGATTCATTTCTGAAAGAATGACTAACCTTCAGTAAGTCCTCTTTTTCTTGATGTTCTGACATCTTCTGAGCTACAAACTGAAACCTCAGCACAATCATTAGGAGCAGAAACATCTTGGTTCCCTTTCATCGTGTTCTTGTATTGTTCAAAAATAGCATCCAGAGCACACGGAATTCCCGTTTCTCCATCTTTCTCACGGTCAATTTGTCCATTAGTGGACTTACTTGTGTTTTTACTACTTGCTGGCACAGAGATTTTCTTATTTCCCTGAAAAGTTTAGTTCCCATTTACACGTAAATATAATAAGGATTTCTACAGGCTGCTCCGGAATACAGTTTGCATGTTCCAATTACTAATGCAAATGATAGAACTCTTCTTATTGTAGTTATATAGAACAAAGATGATATAAATGACAGAAGTTAACACCAAACAAAGGTTAGATCATTTTCAATATTTTTCATTAGGAGAAGAATAACTTGCAATAATATTGGTACACCTAAATGGTTATTAATCGTATTGTTGGCTGCTCATGGAAGACTGTACACAAGAGATAGGCTGTATAAGTGGGGAGTGGTTTCATCTGATATATGCCCCTTATGCAACCAGGCAACTGAGAGTATAGCACATTTGTTCTTTCAATGAACAATTGCTGCTGAAATATGGAGTAAACTGCTGCAATGGCAATGTATTCGGAGGCAAGTAATGAGCTGGAATGATGAACTTGACTGGGCTGTAGTTATAACTATAATGGCAAGAATCCAGAGGCTAAGCTGTACAGAATGGTTTTAGCCGGGAGCGTTCTACTATGTCTGGCAAGAGAGGAATCAAAGGGTATTCATGAACAACAAAAGGGATGTTGATACTATCATTAAGATGATTGTTTAAGATGTATTTCATAAGGGGTCGATGAAGCCAACCGTAGCGGGAAATCTAAAAACCCCGAATTTTTATCCTTGAACTGGAATAGTAGAGATGAAGGTGCTTGAAATTGGTAGGATATAAGATGAGAGCTGAGCTGGGGCCTTCTGTCCAGCTCAGCAGACTATTTTCTTTATCTCTTGAGCTGTACATAGTTTATACTTCGGCAATAAAATTGTTTAATTGCCCAAAAAAAAAAAGTGGCATTCATCACCCCTTCCTATTAGCTCAAATCAACCAACCAAATTTAGTCCATCATTTAAAGGCATCAAGTACACCTCTGCAAACGAAGTTCGGAATCAAGAAGGGTTCATAAACAAAGGAAGTGTATAACTGGGGCAGCTACATACATTTTTAAAATCTTTGCTTTTAACTTTCTACACACGCACACGCACACATATAGTCCGAGCCTGAAACTATGGATACATGTGCACCCACCGCTTATATGTTGTACTGGCCTACAAGCAGGGGCGAAGCCACCTTATGCAAAGGGTGGTCAACTGACTACCCTTTACCAAAATTTTACGAAGAATTACACCGTGTATATAAGTAAAATATTGATTTTAGATGTATAAAACATATATTGAACACCCCCTTTGTTGGGAATTTTTTTTTACTTCTTTCAAGTTTGAACACCCTTGATAATATTTCTAGTTTCGCCACTGCCTACAAGTTCTACACATCAGCTACAATGTGAAATCTTTGAAGTAATAGCAAAAAACAGGAAACACAAGTTTCTGTCTTCAATTTTTTTGAAATTTTCTTGAGTTCCCAAAATTGGCTAATAGTAAAAAATACGACAAATAGTTAATAAAAATGCATCTCAAAAGCCTAAATTCCTTTTTTTTCTAGCATTTCATGAACACAGAAACTAAAATAATTCAGGTATCTTACTGGAACTACTCCGGGCAAAACAGGACTTTTGTGCAATTTTTTGCTGAGAAAATCAGATAAAGAAATGCTTGAACCCTTTTGATTGATAGCTTTGTTTTCCCCTTTCTTGTCGCAACCAGTAGACCTTAAATAAATCACAAAAAAAATAAACCTCAGATTCAGAAATACACTCAGAAAGCTAAAAAGAAAGAGATTTAACAAGAAAATGAAATTTCTTCTTAGAACTTAAAATTAATCAACAAAATGAAAACCCCAAAAGAGCGAAAAACGTGAAAACATAATTAAAGAGAAAAATTAAATTCTTTTCTTACTGATTTGAAGAACGAAAGAGGAAAGTTGAAGCAATTGAACGCTGCCCTAATGGTCGTATTGAATGCTGGTTTTTCATCTTCTTCGCCGATTTGTGTTTTTTGTTTTGCGATTTTAGGGTCAGTTTGTTTTGTAGTTTTGGCGCAAAATATTTGAAATTTCGCCAAAAATGAAAATGAACAGTAGGACACCTAATTTAATTCTTGCAAAATAAAAGAAGTCCAAAAATAAAGGAATAAAAAGGAATTATGGGGTGAGAGAGGCTCGAACTCTCGACCTCAGGATGACTCAGAAGCTATGAGACCTACGCGCTAGCCAACTGCGCCACCACCCCTTTATTGTTACATCGTTCAGTAAAACTTTAATAACTGCTAAAACAACAGACTATTATATTATGGAAATTTTTGAACAACACACAAAAATACATTTCTCCCTCTTCTTCAATATAACATGAACTTATTTGATTAGACATAAAGTTTAAGAAAAAAGATGAATATGTTTGAAACTTGTGGTTCTAAACTAGTTATAACTATTTGCAATGAATTTTCGTAGGAAAAAAAAAGTGCAATTACAAACAACTTAAAGAAAAAAGGGATTTTAATGATAAACATTGCGGGTTACAATTCTGTTTATCCCTTGATTCTTTCCTCTCATTTGTTATCCGTAATTCGAGGTCCTTAACAATGTATTTCTCGAACGTAGGATGATATGAATCTCCTTGAGGTATTTGATGATCAAGAAGCATGTAGCAACACTCCATTTTGATCTTGAATGTTTCTAGAACTTTAAGCAATGCATATTTGACATGACTTTTCTCTTAATGAATACCAAGATTTTAATGGAATTTCAGAGAATGTATATTTGATCTCATTGTGCATATTTCGGGGGTTTATGAAATTTCTGAGATTCTCTTTGAAGGACATATGTAACATTATTTATAGGCAAGAATTAGGGTTTGAATGGAGTAGCCACTAAGTAACCCTAATAGACTCCTAATATTTCAAGAGTCGTCTTGAATTTAGGATTTATTTTAATCTGCTAAAATTTCAATGCCTACAATAACATTTGTGTGGTTGTATTTCTCTTGAACTTGTGATCTTAGACATATATGTCATACTGTAATATTTGTGATGCTATAAGAGATTCTCATTAAGGATAAAAGTAGAAGTTTAAGTTAAATTATTTTCGAATTTAGAAAGTGACCATTATGTTATAAAGAGATTAAAACAATAGGTTCATGTAAACTAAAATCGATGTAATAAGTAGGGGTTTTTTTTTGTTTAAATTTTATTTTTGCATTAACAAGTGATTATTTCTCAATTATATTTCAAATAATGGGTAAATATTAATAAGCCATCCCACAAATTAACTATTCTGCCCAATTATTAGGAAGGCAGAAGGCCAAGATACTCGATCCAAAAAGTTTTGTGAGGGTTGTATAGGTCAAAATCTGATCAAAGAATTCTACTTAAGGAAGAACGACCTGGAGTCAATCAAGTCGAAGTCACGTACAGGAAGAAATATACCGGCTAGTGGTTCAGCTACGGTCGAGGTCGAGCACGCAGATCGGCCCGAACGGCTAGTTCAACACGTACATATTTTAGTAGACGATTCTACAGGATATTCTAAGAACTTGGATACCCCGGTTAAGGACCGTTGGGTAAGGAAAGTGTTTTGTGTAAATATCAGGAGAGAAAGTAATAGAAGGGGGAATTGGAACACATACAGACACGTATATCTCTCTGAAGGGGAGGATGTTCCATCCTCTCACGCTCTTTGCCAAAAGGGAGATAAATCCCAGGTTCCTCCAATTCGTTTGTAGTTCAACTTTATCAAATGAACGGAGGTCTATCTTGCTCAAGAATGGTGACTCTTTTCCTTTATGTATTCTTCGTTATCATTTGATGTTATTCAAGCCATCGTCTTTTTCTTACATTATGGAATCCAATCCCGACTGTAATCAAATTTTACATTCAGTTATGCTTGTTTATTCATGTCTTCTATCTCATATCTAGAATAAATTATCTTTGGCTAGGATTTACCCTATATCTTATTATTTAATTAGTTTAACAAATAGGCTTAAAACCTTTTGGTCAAACAATTTGGCGCCGTCTGTGGGAATTTTCTAGCCAAAGTTTCAGTTTCAGTCTGAGTTCCACTTCCTGTTCGTCATAGCTTCGCCCTTTCGTTACAAACGCACACTTGAGAAATTTGTAGGCAAGCTCTTGAAATAGCCAGACCAACCAAGGTCATATCTTTGCATGAAATCGAAATTAAGTTTGATATCTATATGAAAGCTATGGCGTGTTGTAGTGATGGGTTTGGTACGTCGTGAGTGTGAGCTGTCAGAGTAGGGTTATGGCCACTACGCACTGAGCATTTCCACAAGCCTATTACCATATTAACGTTAGATACCAATCTATACCTTATGCACACTTTCCCCTCTCTCTCTTAGAAAGGGATGATAGCATGTTGTGTAATTCTTTGAAATGATATGCTTGTCCTGCCTGTACGTTTACGGTATGACTTACGTTTCCTTTATTTTTGTGCACCCGGGACTGGATTGGACTGGGACTCGAACTTGAGATCCCAAAGGGCGAAGCAAGTTGTCAGTCCTCAAGATGCCAAGATTTGACTAATGACAAAGCTGAGCACGAGGCTGAGATCAGATCTAAAGCTAGAATTCGAGTACGAAGCGAAACGAGTCGTTCTACGATGCTCCTCTCCACTCGTCAACCAATCAAGTCAAGGTAACAAATGATTTCATTTGGATTTAACTTTCTGTTTTTTAGAGTGAGGTAGGAACAAGAGCACTCTCCCAGATACGCGAACATGTAACAACCGTCGTCACAAAAAAAGGGTCGAGGTTCGAATTCTTCGAAAAATGGCACGTCAAGAAAATGCTCTCCACACCATATCATCCTGCAGGCAACGGTCAAGCGAAATCCCCCAATAAATTTATACTTATCATCATAGAGAAAAAGTATGTATAGACTGGGAATGGGTTACCAACCCGAAAAACATGCAAAATCTCTCCAACATTGTAACGACCCGGTATGTCGTTACGTAAAACCTGCATTATAACTGTTGTTATTGACTTATTATAGATTGGTTATTCTATTATTAATGTGTTAGAGTTTATAGGCTTGAAATCGGAATGATTAAATGAGAACTCAGGCACTTAGTCCTTAAAAATAGCCTTAAAATGGGAAAAAGTCAACTAAGAGTTGACTTATTGGTAAACGACCCCGGAATGCGGATTTTATGGCTCGGATAGCTTCGTTAGGTGATTTGGGACTTAGGAGTGTGTTCAGAATAATTTTGTGATGTCCGGTGTAGAATTAGGCTTGAATTGGCGGAAGTTAGTTTTTGGCGATTTCCGGACGGCAGTGAAAAATAGGCTATCGAGGTCGAAATGGAATTCCGACAGTTGGGACATGTTCGTAATGTCATTTTGGACTTGTCTGCAAAATTTCAGGTCAAACGGAGTTGATTGGGATAGTTTCGACATCATTGGTGAATTTTAGAAATTTCAAAGTTCTTAGGCTTGAATCCGATGTAATTTTGGTGTTTTGATATTTTTAGAGTGCAAATAAGTTTGAATGATGTTATGGGATATGTTGGTAAGTTTGGTTGGGGTCCCTAGGGGCTCGGGATTGATTTCGGATGGTTAACGGACTCGTTTTAGCCTTGAAAACACTGTTGGTTTCTGGTGTTTTCACAGCTGAAGGTTATTCACTGCGATCGCGTGGCTTATGTTGCGATCGCGTAGGGTTAAAATGGACCGGGGTGAATTTGTTCAGTGCGATCGCGGAATAAGGGTCGCGATCGTGTAGCTTTGGAGGTCAGTGTAGTGCCATCGCGTAGTGGAGTTCGCGATTGCGTAGAGTAATTGGGCGCGTGAGGGGGGCAGCGGATGGTGCATCGCGATCGTGTGGTCATGGTTGCGATCGCGTGAGTTTGGGCTAGGGTGAAGCGCGATCGCGTGACTAATGTTGCGATCGCGTAGTATTACAATTTGAGGCAGCTATTTTGTTCTTTGCGATCGCGTGCCTTTTCCCGCGATCGCAATGAACAAAGAACTGGGCAGTTAAATAATATTTCTTCCGCGACTTAAACCCCTTTTTACACCATTGTTGTACGGAAAAGAGCTCTTAGGGGCGATTTTGAAGAGGGAAAT
>ML257458.1:0-11735 GCA_005239495.1 Nicotiana undulata
CGTAACGCTGTCAATCCAGCTCAGTCTTTGTATACTATAATAAACTCAAGAGAACAACCAACAGTTTAACAAACTTGAAACAATTGGAAATAACTCAATGAAACCCAATAACCACGTGAACCTCAACAATTACGAAACAGTTAGACGGCCTTTCTCATAACTTCCTCAATATTATCAAGACGAGACCAACAGGAACGTAAATATATATATAATTCGCAAAAATAATTTAAAACCTTTCAACCTTTATACCTCTCACAAGGAAAACAGCTCAAACAGACAATACTCTTTCCAAATAATCACAACAATTTCTAACATGGATCAACAAGGCCAAATAGTCATTGAAGCCATAATGAACATATAACAATTAAGATAAAGATCAAATAAGTGGGGAAAAGGAAAGGGGATCATGTTTAACAACCAATTTGGGTGGTGCATAGATACTCGTCACCACATCTATACACCACACCTATGCAATTCACGTAGCAACCAAGTGGGGAGTCCTATTCCCTCAAGCTAAAGTTAGGCCAAACACTTACCTCACTTCCGCAGGCCACTCACTGCTCAATTATCGCTTTTCCTTTTGAATTCACCTCTAACTTGCTCGAATCTAATCAAAATTAACTTAATATCATTAACTAATGCTAAAGGAACAAAGTTTATTAAAAATACAATTTTTTCTAAGTTTTTCTCAACAAAAAAAAAGTGAAAACCCGCCCCGGGCCCGCTTGGTCTAAACCCAGAGTTCGGACCAAATAATGTTTACCCATTCACCCACGAACCCAAATATGCTATTAGCTTTGAAATCCGAGCTTAGTTTGATATAAAAATTCGATTTTTACAAAACTCCTTAATCCTACCAAAAACCTAGATTTTTATCATGAAAATTCTTTATTTTTGCTTTACAAGTGATACAAAATAGTAAGGAATTGAAAGAACAAGGTTTGGAATTGATTACCTATGAATTGGGGATGAAGATTTCTCAAGAAAACTCGTTTTTAGGGCTGGAACTTCGAAAAATTGGGGAAAAAGTGTTCTGTTTGTTCTTTAACAGGTATTTATAATAACTGGGCTGGGAAACTGTGCGATCGCGAATAAAGAGGTGCGATCGCACAAGGTAAGGGAAAATTACAGTTGTGTGATCGCGGGAGAAAGAGTGCAATCGCACAGGGTAAGGAAATATTAAAGTTGTGCTATCGCGGAAGAAAGAGTGCAATCGCACAGGGTAAGGAAAAATTTAGGTTGTGTTATCGCGAGAGAAAGAGTGCAATCGCACAGTACAATTTTTGGGACCCTGAGCTTGCGCTGTGCGATCGCGGACAAAGCCATGCGATCACATAGGGTTCCAAACATGCCTTCTACATTTTACTCTGTGCAACCGCGGACTTTCCTATGCGATTGCACAGAAAAAATACTTGGGCACCAGAAAAATAAAACCAGCAGTTCATTTAAGTGCAAAAACATCATGTGGCATACCCGAAACTCACCCGAGCCCTCGGGGCTCCAAAAAAATCATGCACGCAAGTCTGAAAACATCATACGGACTTGTTCGTGCGATAAAATCATGAAAACAACATGTAAATTTATGAATTAAACCTCAAAACTCATCATTTTCAACAAAAACTCTTAAAGTTCATAGCTTCTCAACCGGATGTCCGAATCACGTCAAACGAACTCCGTTTTTCACCAAATTTCACACTTAAATTCTAAATATCACAACAAAGCTGTACCAGGCTCCGGAACCAAAATATGAACCCGATACCAATGATTTTTAGCATTATTTCTTTTCTTTAATTCATAAATATTTCAGCAAAATAATTTCTTTCAGAAATTGATTTCTAAGGCTTGGGACCTCGGAATTCATTTTCGGGCATACGCTCGACTCCCATATTTTACTGCGGACATCCCGGGATCGTCGGAACACGGATCCTGGTTCGTTTACTAAAAATGTTGACCAAAGTCAACTTTTATCAAATTTAAATTCTAAAAATCACTATTTTTCATATTTTTCAAATAAAAGCTTTCCGGTTTCACGCCCGGACTGCGCACACAAATCGAGGTATTTAATTCTAGTCTTTTTATGGCTTTTAAGCATGGAACGGAGTCTAATTTTTATAGAATGACCCCTTGGGTCATCACAAATTATGAGGTCGGACTGCACACCGCAGCGATACTTTAATCATGCCTTCGATGGCTCGATATAGCGCTTGGGCCAATAGGGCCCCTCCTGAGTCTCTACACCCCCAGTGAGCACTTTGATATTGAGGGATGAACATTACCATTTCATCTCCGTACAAGCGACCCACCTATCGACACAATGAATGTAGCGCCGACATCCGGTGGTGTAAAACCACCAGAACAAACCCAAGAGAGAGTGCTAATTATACAAACAAAACACAGATGGGTTCCCCCTTCAAACTTCTCTCAGATGCTACAACTCTTACAAATGGTGGTGTAATCAATGTAGCAAAAATCTGTCCGTGGGCGTTTCCGATATCCCCCAACTAAATTCTGATCCAAAAAATGGAAACTATACTGTGGATGCACCTATTCACCTTAGAAAAATATCACCCACCAGTTCTCAGAGTTCCCCGTTCGCAGCCCCAATCACATGCAATTTCCCGGCGACAGCTTGAATGAAAAGAGTTATTGATGGACGATTTCAATGCGAGATTGTCCCAGCAGGTGTGTAAAGCACCTCTGATCAGTCACAACAACAATTCAATGAGCTGAAATCCTCAGACTTTCAAAAAGAATCCTTTACAAACTTGAGCACTCCAACTGCCCGACATAATGCCCAAGTCAATTCCACCGATCAGTTGAGGGAGTGTGGCACTCATCAATACCCTCAGACCCACAAGGAACATAATCGACAACCAGATACCCAAGAATCAATCCAAAAAAGTGGTCTTCAAATGCTGCCTCCTTCATTAGAACTGCGGATGGTAGTCAATGAGATACCAACAGTCCAGATTCCCATAGGTGATCAGGAAACTAATGCTAAATCAGATGCTATCACTCATGAGCCACCCCAAAATAATAATGTATCCAATTCTTCAAGTCTAACAAATGCCTAGTTGACTGCCAATAATGGCAGAGATTCTACTGCTGTTAAGAATCCATCACCAGCACCCGTTGCCTTCAATCCGCAAACTACCATCAAAATTACAACCAACTTTGATCGACCCCAAAACTTAAAACATAAAACAAAACCTATTGCTAAACCCCCGACTAACCATGTACAACACCAAATACACCATCAACCTACACCAGATTCAAATACCAAACAGAGCAGTAACCCCACCAAAACCAAATCACCAAATAACCCTTCCCTTCCCCCACCTCCAACAGTTACCCAATCCTATGTCACTAGATTGAGGGCCAGGCACGAGGCTGAGATTGCACCTCTGCAATTCACATCACCTGTTATCACTACCAAGCAAGGTAAACATGCCGTGATTTTTAAAAGAGATGACTACATGGTTAAATTAGCAGACAGATACAAGTTCACCATTGTTGGTAAATTCCAACACACAATGCCAAAGATTGAAGCCATCAGAAGGAGTTTTATTGCACAGGCCGAACTTAGAGGTGGGGTTAAATTTTCTCACTTCAATGCGAGGACAATTTACATCGACCTTGACAATGAGTATGATCACTCCACAGTCTGGTCCAAACAGCACATGTACATACAGGGTCAATTGATGATAATTGAAGTATGGAATCCTATCTCCAAACCTAATGAATACTCACCCATTGTTCCTATCTAGATCATTATACCTGAACTACCTTGGCACCTATATTACATGGAGATTCTAACTCCATTGCTATCTATAATTGGGAAAGCACTCTTTTTGGACCTGGCATCGTTTCAAAATACTAGAGGTAGTGTGGTGAAGGTTAAAATGCAGGTTGATCTCACCAAGGAAAGGCCAACCCATGTTTGGTTAGGCTATGATGAGGACCAAGATGTTAATGGAGATGGCCAATGGCTTGAAATCCAACATGATAGTCTTCCTTCATATTGTATTCAATGAAGACATCTAGGATATCAACTCCAAGCATGCCCTGTTAAAAACAGAGAACTTGAAGCTAAGAAGAGAAAGGAGGAAGAGGCAGCTGCAGTAACATCCTCACAGTCCAATAACCAACAAAAGAACACAGAAAATGCAGAAGCAAGCAAACAACAATAAAATAAGATCCAGCTGGAAGAAGCAAATAAAGAGGTAAAAGACCAAATTGACAACACAAAGGATGCAGAACATCAAAAAGAAAAGCAATTCCAAAATAATGACACATCACCTCAAAAAGATGAATGGCAACACAGAGGAGGAAAAACTTCAAAGGTACTTCCCAGAACAAGAAACAGCAACAGGAGTATTTACCAAAGCAATAAGCAAATAATGCAAATCAATCTTCTGCCCAACACATTGTCACCAATGTGAGTTCAGGTATAAACCAAGCTACTCACAAAGTCCATCAAAATGTTAGTGCCAGTACTGTTGTGGAGGATCCAGTAACACTGAATCCTAATTCCCAATCCCACTTCCCTCATCTATCTGATAAAGAAGTTCAAGGAGGGATGGAGAAGAGTCGGGAGAAACCCATAGAAAATCAGGAAGGGGTTCCATCAGGGGGTTGGGATTCCTCATGCTTCGCATTGCTAATGCACAATTGATTGACCATAGGTTAGACTGTCTACCTCCTGCTACCACTGTGCTCACAACTGAAAATTAGCATGTCCATGAAGGGGATCATTGTGAAATCATCAACTCTGAAGAGGAAATACCAAACCATGAACTATCAAGTCAAGTTAGGAGACTATTGAAAGGAAAAGCTCATGCAACCGCAGATTTTAATATCCAGACTCCTAAACCGAAAAAACAAAAACCTAGCCAAAAGAAAAGGAAAGCAATGAGGAAGAAAAATATAGGAATCAGCATCAATGAACACCTGAAGATACCCACTTTTTGAGCCCTGTAACTCCAAAAAGTGTTAGGACTAATCAAAACACAGTAGAGGAGGCTCTTGCCTACAGAAACTCGGTAATAGTAAACCATTCCCTATCACAACCTCTGTTAACCAACAAAGAACCAGTCACTTATGCCTCTTCAAGCACTTCCAGTATTAAACATCATTTGCATTCATTAGAAACTACTCTGGAGGCACGTCCTATCAGCAGATACATTCTTCGGCAAGATGAATATAGACCAATTGATTCTGAGGATTGAATGAGTGGGGAACAAGATGTTGACATTGATCCTGGAGATGATGATTGCGAAGAGGAACAACACTGTGAACTATTGATTGCTGCAATAAATGGAAAATCAAATCAGGAAAATGGTGCTCCTTCAGGTCCCTCACCAAGACTAACTAGGTGTAAAGCTGCTAGAAGCAGCAGTGTCCCACCAAAACACAAATTTAAACATCATTCTCATTGATTAGTACAATCATTTGGAATGCAAGAGGTATCAGGTCCTCTGGAGCTATTGAAAGGCTCAAAACCCTGAAACAAATCCATAAAATCTCCTTCATTTCTGTCCTAGAACCTTTCTTAGACAATTCCCACATCAACTCCTTCAAATTACAACTTTACATGCATCAAGTTGCTTCCAAAATCAATGACAAAATCTAGGTGTTTTGGGATAAAGAATTCACTGTTAATATCCTAGATCATGACGAGCAACAATTGTCATTGGAAATGATTCATGCTGAAAAAAGATCCATCTGACAGTCATCTATGCTAAATGCCAACCTATGAGGAGACCCCTATGGGAAGTTCTAATACATAAATCATCCAGATGCGACGTTCCATGGTGTGTCATAGGTGACTTCAATGTCATTGCTTCAGTAGAGGAAAAAATTGGTGGAATTCCATACCAAATGTCCAAAAGTATTGAGTTCTGAGCATGATTGAAGATTGTGGCCTTGTGGACCTTGGTTTCTATGGTCCCAAATACACATGGCCCAATGGAAGAGGGACATGCTCTATAGTATGGAAGAGACTTGACAGAGGCCTTGCAAATGATCTATGGTTGGAAATGTTTCCTGCTGCTACAATTTCCCACCTAGCCTCTACAGGATCTGACCATAATCATCTTCTCTTGGAGCTTCATATCAGGCAAGACAATGGCAAAATATACTTCAAATTCCTCAATTATTGGGTAGACAATAGAGGATTCCTTCCTTTGGTCTCAGAAGTATGGAACAGGGAAGTGCAAGGATCTCCCATGTGGGTGTTCCGTCAAAAGTTGAAAGCAGTAAGCCATGCACTGAGCCAGTGGTCTAGACATGAATAAGGAGATATCTTTCTGAAAGCCAAGGAGTTTGAAAAAAAATTCAAAACTGCAGAAGTCACCTGGGCTCAGACTAATGCAGATCATGACAGAACAACCCTTAATGAACTGAAGGCACAATATGTAAGATACTTGAAGATTGAACAGGATGTTTTGAAGCAAAAATCTCATCTTTAATGGTTCAAGGAGGGTGATGCAAACTCCAGGTATTTCCAGAGTTTAATCAGGGGAAGAAGAAGGAAATTGTTCATCCACAAAATCAAGAATGAGGAAGGAGACTGGATCCAGGGAGATGAAAAAATTGGATAGGTTGCTTGTGAGTATTTCCATTACCTCTTCTCAGATCAGGGCTCAGTAATTAGAGAAGATCTCCTATCCATCATTCCAACCATGATCACAGATGAAGACAATGATGCCCTCACAAGAGATCCATCGATTGCAGAAATAAAAGAGATTGTCTTCTCTATGAATCTAACAAGTGCAGCAGGTCCAAATTGTATGAACGGAAAATTTTGCCAATCACGCTGGGAAGTGATCAAAGAAGACTTGCTCAATGTTGTCATATCTTTCTTCAGAGGTTGTCCTATGCCAAGGTTTATGTCTAGTGCATGCCTAGTTCTCCTACCAAAAGTGGAATTCCCTAATAATCTCACGAAATTTAGACCAATTAGTCTTAGCAACTTTGTCAAAAAGATTATCTCCAAGGTCATTGGCACTAGGCTTGGTCCTATTCTTCCCAGTATCATCTCAACAAATCAATCAGGTTTTGTCAAAGGCAGAAACATCTCTGAAAATATCAGGCTAGCTCAGGAAATAGTTCAGGGTATTAAAAAGGCAAATGTGGGTTCCAATGTAGTCATCAAGCTTGACATGGAAAAATCTTACGACACAGTTTCCATGAGTTTCACATGCATAATGCTCAGAAGAATCGGATTCAAGGAAATGATCATTGACATGATATGGAGGAAAATGTCTAACAACTGGTACTCTGTAGTTGTTAATGGTACAAGATGTGGCTTCTTCAAATATTCAAGGGGTCTAAAATAGGGGGATCCTCTTTCACCTTCTCTTTTCATCATAGGTGTAGAGCTCCTTTCCAGAATGCTCAACAATCTGAATCATGATCAATTGTTCAATGGTTTTTACATGAAAAAGAGAGGGCCACAGATCAATCATTTGAGCTTTGCAGAGGATATTATCATATTTACCTCTGGCAAAAGATCATCTCTCAAAAGGTTCATGTGGGTCCTTACCGATTATGAGAGCACCTCAGGGCAACTCATCAACAAACAAAAAAGCCACTTCATGACTGCACCCTCAGCCCTCCAAGATACCATTGGAAGAATCCATGTTGTGATAGGTTTTACCAGAAAAGAGTCACCTCTCACATACCTGGGGTGCCCACTGTACACTGGAAAGACCAGGATCATGCATTTCAATGGGCTAATCTCTAAGGTAGTGGGAAGAATTAAAAGTTAGCATGGTAATATGTTATCCTATGGGGGTAGGTCAACTTTGATCAAGCATGTCCTACAAGCCCTACCAATTCACTTACTCTCAACTGTGTCTCCTCCTAAGAATGTCATGAAGCAGATTGAGAGATTGGTTAAACTTCTTTTGGGGAATGGACAAAGACAAACTCAAATACCATAGGGCATCATGTCAAAACTTTCCTATCCTCTCAATGAAGGTGGAGTTGGTTTCATAACTATCAAAGATACATGCAGGGCCATGGAATTCAAATAGTCGTGGCACTTCAGAACTGTGGATTCACTATGGAGTTCCTTTCTGAAAGCTAAATACTGTCAGAGATCCCATCCAGTATCCAAGAAATGGAACGCTGGCCAATCCCAAGCTTGGAAAATACTAAGTCTCAACAAAAAGTAGGCCGAAACTGTAATTCAATGGAGACTTCACAAAGAAAACTGCAACTTCTGGTGGGATAATTGGTTGGGATCAGGACCTTTAGCCAATAGCAGAACGGGAGGAGGAAGACCGGGCAGAATCTCAGTCTCTCATTTTTGGAATGAGGGGCATTGGGATCTTCATAGACTTAATGAAATAGCCACAACTCATAATATTCATGATATCATGCAGGTAGCAATCCACTTCAATCCAGACATACCTGACAAGCCTATTTGGACCCCTTTTGTCAATGGTAAATTCATCTATGCTACTGCCTGGGACCTCATAAGAAATAAAAAACCAGTCAACTTCACTAACAAGATGACTTGGCACACAAAGATCCGATTCAAATTGTCCTTTTGCTTATGGAGAGCTCTAAGAAACAAATTTCCTACTGATGATAGAGTGCTCCCATTCAGCAGCCCCACTGTGTCAAGGTGTGTATGTTGCTCCACATATGATCATGAAACAGTATATCACCTATTCAGCTCTGGCAACTTTGCAAAAATCATTTGGAGGAAGTATGGAGGTCCTGTAGGTGTCCATATTGAGAACCTGCCCCTTAGAATGATCTTGATGAAATGGTGGCTTCAGAAGAGTCATAATGGGTTTCAAAAGCTCATCTTGGACACCAACCCTACCATTATTTGTTGGAACCTTTGGAAAAACAAATGAAATTCTAAATATGGGGCTAAGACTTCATCCTTAACTAGGGTTCTCTATTCAATCAATTCAGGCATTAACCTGCTCCTAAGAGACAACTATACTGATGTCAACTGGCCTCTCAAGTTGGGGGATCTCTATCCCTTCATTGAAAATCTCCAACATCAAACTATTTCATCCCATGTTTGTTGGAGCAAACCAGACAATGGCTTTGTCAAGGTTAACTAAGATGGAAGTGCACTGAGCTACCTAGGAAAAATAGGAGCAGGGGTTATCATCAGGAACCACCAAGGTCACTTTCATTCAATTGCAAGCCCTCTTGGAGAAGGCACTAATAACTAGGCTGAAACTGAAGTTGCCCTCATTGGCATCAGTTGGTGCATTGAACAAGGGTTCTCCAAAATCTATCTGGAAGTTGATTCCAAACTCCTCATTCAGTAGTTAACCAACATTTCTTCACCCTCTTGGTTCATGAATATGCAACTCCAGAAGATAAAAAGCTTGTGCCAACAAAGTGAACATGTTATCTTCTCCCATGTGTTCAGAGAAGCTAATTGCCCTGTTGATTCACTGTCCAAGCTAAGCCATACTCTCACTTCACTAACTCACTACAATTCACACCTGGATCTACCCCCACACATAAGGGGTCAGATTTACCTTGATCAACAGGCACACCTGCTTTCAGGCACAAAAATACCACCAAAGTCACCTTCCCACAACATATACTCAATGCTAACCCTTATGTCTATGGTCGGCCATGAGCATCATAAATGGGCAGTCCCATCAGTCACGAAAACATTATTTGCTATTTTGTAGGTACTCCTCTTCTATGAAGTACCTAACTCTTTGTTCTATTTCCAGGGTGTGGTATTAGCTCTAGAGCTCATTCTCCTTGGAATGAAACAATGAACTAAAGTAGACCATAGCAAGAAACAAACAAAGGACATATTATAGGCAGTGCTCAGGATAGCATTTCTTACCAACAGCAGTACCCACCCATGCCAACTCAACAAGAATTACAAACTACCCAACCAACCAATAAATACCAAACTCTTAACCTTTACCCTGTTCTCCCACAGAAACACCCCCAAACACAGATTCACATCCAACACCTCACACAACTCTGTCTACCAGTAACACTTAACAGCAACAGACCCCCTATACCTCACCTTACAGCCAAACTTCTACTACACCTCTTCATACATCAATCCATAACTTATGAATATCACCCAATCACTAATATACCAATCCCAACCAACACCAGAAAACACTTAAACCAGAGCACAATCGCTCATGAATCCCACTATGACACCAGCACCCAAAAACTGGGCAGCGGTGTCCATTATTTCTCTAACTTAGCTCTTTTTTTTTGTGCAGGTTCCAACCAATGTTATATACTTAACAAGTTGAGATACAATCAGAGAGTAGTATCAGCACCTATGGTGTTCTTTCTGCTCAAATTCTTTCAATTGAATGTGTTATTAATCATTGATGTTGAAGTCATCATTATAAGCACCCCAAGGAGACAATATGTGCCACCTAATTCTTCTTCTGTCTCTTCTGCCTTTTCACAATCCACTGGCTGGAAAAACTTCAGCATTCTCCAACACCATGAATTTGGCCACAGCCCAATAAGTAGTCCAGAAAATACTTACTATTAAGAATTAGGCAGCTTCACCCATCTCACCCTTGCAGCCACCTTATTTCTAACCACCTGATAACAACCTCACAAATCCAAAACACCCCCCAACATCTTCTGCATACTCACAGTCAATCACACCCCAAAAAACACCACAAGCAACATTTCATACCACAAGCAGAACCTCTAACTTTGCTTCCCAATGATGGTGCCTCCCTATTCTACACGAACAGTATCCACCCCCCCTCCCCTTTTCAACTAAGAAGCATTGATACCCACTCCACCAACTTCACCAGTGCTCCCAGTATACACAAAAACCTGGCAGCACATTGTTTTTTACTAACATGTTTGTCTCATTTTGCAGGTAGATGGAGTAGGTCAAAAGTAATGATGCAATTGCAAGGAGTGGTATTAGCATCCCAGATGCTCAACCTCCTGCAATTGAGTCATTTCTTTAGCACCTATCCCAGAAATATGTTTGGTTCACACAAGATCCTCATCAAAAGAGACATAACAGTCACAAGCATCCCAAAACCATGAAAAGTTAGCACTGGAATAATCAGAAACAAGGCAGGAACACCATCAGAAAACATGGTCACCTGCAACTCTTCTTCATCATATCAACTGCCACAAAACAGGCGCAACAACCCATCATCCACACAGTTTCAATGCAGGGCACTCACAAAGGCCAACATCTAGCCTTTCTGCCCAAGTTCCACATCCCTTTTCACCATCCTAAGATCACAACTTACACTAGGACAGTAAGACAGAAAAGTGCAACACCTTACGAAGATTCCAAGGCATTTGAAAATGCTTACTGCTCACCCTCTCCTGTCAGCATCATTACAAGGCTTCAGTCGACTCTTTCCAACCTTGTTATCAATGTAAAAGCAAAGTTGAAGACAATTTCCCTCATCATCACACAGTTTTTCTAACACTCCAAAGGGACATTATATCATACATTTTGTCATAGAACATGTTGTATATGGAAGTCATCTTTCCATCTGTTTAACTTAGAAAAGTTAGGTTACTTCACTTGTATAGTTGACCTAGGCTTTCTCTTCTCTGATTATGTATACCCAATTGCTTATCATGTTTGTATAAATAATTGGCCCATCATTATAAGTCTAACTTTCACTATCAACAGGGTGAATTTAGACAACATTCATGAATGGCCGAATGCACAATCATCTCTTTTTAGAGGTCAGGTTTATCCCCCCCCCCCCCCCCCCCCC
>ML257458.1:11850-61969 GCA_005239495.1 Nicotiana undulata
CCTCCAGTGTTGTATTTTATGTTTTATATATATTAAAATCAACCCTAGGCACAATGCCTAGTGGATTTGTTTAAAAAACATATTGAGGGATGGATCTTCCCTGGACATGGATCTTGTCTGAATCTGATGATATTGAGAGATGGATCTTCCCTGAACATGGATCTTGTCTGAAGTTGATGATATGGAGAGATTGATCGTCCCTAAACATGGATCTTCTCGAGTGTTGTATTCCGGATATGGATCTTCTCTGTGGGGCTAGATTGGCCTTTTCCTCAGTACTGAGTGACTACGATCACCGGTGTCTATGCATATTCCAGGATGGATCTTCCCTGGGCCTGAGAGCCATATATATTACTGAGTGGACTTTTGTGGGAGAGTCGTGAGCACTATGTGCATTTCCACATTGTTTATATATTGGCATGTAGAGCATATTGAGATATATCTGGCATATTCTGTTGTTATTTCTGATAAACTATGAACATGTCTAAATTTGGTACGCTGATTATTATAATTCTTGAGGTTTAGTCCGTCACTACCTCTCAGCCCGTAATTTGGGTTTGTTACTTCTGAGTTGGTGTACTCACGTTACCCCCTGCACCTCGTGTGCAGATCCAGGTACATCGAGACCCGGTAGTGGTTGCTGAGCGGCTGTCAGAGTTTCTTTCGGAGTCTTCGAGGTAGCAGCTAGCGATCGCAGCCTCGTCTTCTCCTTCTCTATCTTCCTGTTGCACTCTTATTATTTCATACTATGTTGTCTAGTTTGTATTTTGACATTCTTATGTTGTAGTAGCTCATGATTCGGTAACACTAGATCTGGGGTTGGTTGAACTATGTTTTTAAATGATGTTAATGTTTTTATAAATTATAAAGTGAGTCTCTCGTTGTAAATGTAGGGAATCTCTGAAAGAAACCTTGAATCAAATGAAATGTGTGGCTTGCTTGATTTCACGACAGGCGTCATCACGACTGGGTATTTTGGGTCGTGACAAGTTGGTATTAGAGATCTAGGTTATATAGGTCTCACCAGTTATGGGAAGGTTTTCGGTACGGAGACGTCTGTACTTATCTTCGAGAGGCTAGAGAACCCTTAGGAAAAATCGCACATTCTTGAATTATTGTTGTACGAATCCATTAATTCGACCTAAAGCATAATTCTTTGAATTCCTTCCATGTATTCGAATGCGCACGTGAGCATTCGGTATCAGTTGTGCATCGGCGTCTTGTGACTTCCACGGGTGAGGTGCGAGATGTGATTGTAGCATGTTGACTATGGGCCAGTCAGTAGGACTTGAGGCCGGATTTTTCTTGTGGCTTGAGTGCTGAGATTTTGTTTCTGTGAGCACTTGCCTTTAGGGACTTATATGTCCGTTTGTGTCTTTATTGATGGGATTTTGTGATTAGATGGCTGCGTGGTGAGTGGGATTTGACGGTTAGATGTGTTCGGGTGTTTGATTGTGACAAAATGAATTGGCGGGAGATGTAGCAAGAACCATTGAGCATTTGACTTCTGTCTTAAGTTAGAATATCGCCTCGAGTTGTGAGTGTATTGAAGGACCACTCATGTAGTTTAGTTGTGGAGGGAAGTGGAATCTTCCTATTGTGTTATGAGTTCCTGGTGATGTCTTTTGGGCTGACCAATGCCCCAGTAGCGCTCATGTAGTTGATTAGCAGGGTATTCCAGTTGTATTTATACTCTTTTATTTTTGTATTCATTGACGACACCCTGGTATATTCTCATAGCCAGGAGGAGCATGCTCAGTATTTGAGAGTCGTATTGCAGAGATTGAGGGAGGAGAAGCTTTATGCAAAGTTCTCTAAGAGTGAATTTTGGCTCATTTAAATAGCATTCTTAGGACACATGTTTTCCAGCGGAGTATCCATGTGGTCAGACGAGTGTGGATAGAGCTTTCAGAAGCTCAATATTTCTTCGACCACAACTCTAGTGTTAGTTCTTCCATCAACTTCAAGTTCTTATACAGCATATTGTGATGCCTAGAGGGTAGGCATTAGTTGTTTTAATGCATGAGAGTGTAGTGATGCATGATTGTATGATTTTTGGAAGGGTAAAAAGATGATATCGGTTTGAGGCTAAGCAGGCAAGGCTATCTCCTGTGGGGGTGGCCGGAGGTTGTGTGACCCTTAGGCGGTTTTGTAGCAAGTCCTCTTTTATTAGTAATTGATATATGTTGCAATTTGAGTTAGGTCTCTTGTGGAAGTTGGCATTGGCTATTACAATGGTGAATACGAGGTTTGCATACGATTTGGGATATTAGATGGTTCATGTCATAGGAGCTTAGAAAGGAATTAGTTGAATCACACTGCATTATGGTGGCAGTGATAGTGTATGGGCATTGTGAGCTATTGTTTGTCTTGATATTTGTCTTTGAGCCAAGTGGGGAGTTTGTTAATGATAGGTTGATTTCATGATTATGTGTTGTATTGGTTTCGGTTCGAGGTATATTGATGAATCAGTTATGACCGCAGGGGTGGAGTCTGGGGATGACTCTAGTAATGGAAGTTCTTTGATACAGGTTGTAATGTGCTCCATGGGTAAATGGGTTAGTCAATGGTTGAGTTATAATTATAAAAGGTGTAGTGTATGCAGTGTATGAATTTGCTTGTTGCTTCAAGTGTGTGGGGTACTTCCTAGTATGTTGATATGCAAATGGGGCTAGGCCGTTCGGTCTGCTTGATCAGTGTAATTGAGATTACGTGGGGGTTGTCGAGACTTGTGACATTTATACATTATCATGGATTCTACATATCAGTATCAGGAAAGTAAGGGTAATGACCTTATATTTGCAGGAAGTCTCTTCAGGCTAATTATTTTGAATGTGGTGCTTTTGGGGATATTTGAGAAGAGTATTCAGCGGCTTACGAGCCTTAGACGGTACGGTCTTGTGCTTGGGTCTCGTGTGGTGAGTCTAGGTTGAAAATTTCGGTATTATGGTAAGGAGAAGTATCAATTCGAAGGTAAGTCAGAAGGAACTTGGTTAAATAGGACAACTTTGTAGTAGGTCGTATCGGCATGGTAAAGGCCTTTGGGTGTTTATGAGGCAATGAGTTTTTACAGGTGTTTCTTAGCAATGCTCTTGGGTTGTTGTGACCTGCAAAGCTTGGTTGAGTTGGAATGATTCAGTACTGACGGTTTGGTGTTGTACAAATGGGATTTGGATAGTTCCTGATGGTTTCTACTATGGTTAGAGATGTATATTTTCCATTGGCGTGAGAATTACGGGATGTATAGTGATTTTGCTTCGAGATGGGATCAAATGTGATGTTCTGGACTAGTTGGGTACGTAGTTGCTTGTGGCTCAGAACGGGTTATGAAGTTCTCATATTTATCATAGGATGGCATTGGTATGCAGTATGTTGTGTAGAGATTGAGATTTACATGTGTGGGATCTCGGTTCAGTTCCAGATGACTAGGTAAGTGGTATCACTAAATGGTACGGCTTGATGAGGGTATACATTTCAGAAAGGGCAATGTGTTTGAGTTAAGGGTGCGTCATTGGTATGGCGGCGCTCTCGTGCTGGATCGACTGCTCATATTCAAGTTTGCTTGATGGCACAGAAGAATTTTAGGAGTATCCCTAATGGAATGATTGAGTATTAGGGGTGTGTTATATATTCGAGCGACGGAGTTGGGATCAGATATGGTAATTTGTACGCTTCATGGACCTCGAGACTGAGAGTTCTCATAAACAGATTATTTTGTGGTTGTGGATTGTGAGGATGTGAACAAAGCTAGTCAGATGTTAGCATGTGCCATGATTCAGTCATTGTGAACTTTTGGGAGTTATCTATATGTGTGGGTGACCAGAGTTGATTTAGAGTTCATTGATAGCCCAGTATAGGCGTGTGTTAGGCACGGGGTCAGAATTGTTGACTCCGAGTTGCTATTGTAGAGGGATGTACCATTTGATTATCATTGAGTTTATACATATTCTAGAGCGATCTATGAGTTACCCTTTGGTGTTGCGAGGAGTGGTGATTGTTGATTATGTGCACATACGGTGCGGAATTATTTGGGCTTTATAGCGGGATTTGAGTAAGGTAAGTAATTGGGTAATGCGGGATTGAGCCGTATTGGTTATGTTCCTTCTGATTCGTGTGGCATGGTATCATCAGATTCCCTCGTGGTTATGGAAATGCACTTGGAGTACTTGATGTCAAATTGCGTATGGTTATTGATTTTGAGCAAGGTGGCTTGAAGTATTTCATGTGGACCAACGTTAGGATGTTGCTATTGGGTGCACGAGTTGCAGAGGTTATGGCTTTGGCTTGTATCGATGTGTCATGCCATCAGAGTGGTTGCGTTTGACGAGGAGAGGTTATTGGACCTAGAATGAATACTATACAACAGCATGGTTGGAAAGATAATATCTGAAGTTGGCTTAGAAATCTGCTATAGTTCATGTCGGAGAAGGGGGAGCTCCATGACTGGCTGATCGGATGAATAGTTACTAGTTTCTGCGTGTTTCTCCCATCATTGGCAGTATATGAAAGTGCTAGAATGAGTCTTTGATTGATAAGAGGTTATTTACCGGTATTGGGTTGTGTTGAGCAGCTATTGTGATTAGGAGTTATCGTTATGAGTGTTTGAGTCATGTGGTATATTAGGTGAATTACATCTTTGGTTACGGATATGGCTTGATACAACGTGTTCATACTTATCCAGTTTATAGTTGTGGGATTTTGATCCTGTAATTATTTCAGAAGTGGAAGTTTGGTTCTGAGGATTATGGGTCAGGTTGGATTTCGAAATTTTAGCTGTGTTGTGTTATTGGACCTATATGGGATAGGGTGACATGGAACCACCCCAGTTATGTGCACGCTAGGTTACACGGCAATTTTGGTAGTTTTGGAACAACTCTGGGCACATTCGAGGACGAACGTATGTTTAAGTGGGGGAGAATGTAACGACCCGACAGGTCGCTCCATGAGATTAGCCTTGTGTTCCCTGTTTCTGATTTATTATGTGTTATTCAGACCTTTTATGTTGTGTTGGGTCGGTTGGCTCGGGTTCGGAGTGGTCGTGGTGAGAATTGAGACACTTAGTCTCTTAAATTGGCTTAATAGTTGGACAAGTCAACCAGGAGTTGACTTATAGGTAAACGACCTCGGAATGTAGATTTTATGGCTTGCATAGCTTCGTTAGGTGATTTGGGATTTAGGAGTGTGTTCGGAATTTCGTTTTGAGATCCGCAATAGAATTAGGCTTGAATTGGCGAAATTATATTTTTAGCAATTTCCGATCGGCAGTGGAAAAATAGCTATCTGGGACGGAATGGAATTCCGGAAGTTGGAACAGGTTCGTAGAGTCATTTGGGATTTGTGTGCAAATTTCCAGGTCATTCAAGCGTGGTTTGGTTAGTTTCGGCATCGTTGGCGAGTTTCAGAAGTTTAGAAATCCTTAGGCTTGAATCATGGATTTATTTGTTGTTTTGGCGTTACTTTTAGCGTTCCGAGGGTTCTACTAAGTTTGGATAAGATCAGGGGATGTGTTGGCATGTTTGGTTGAAGTCTCAAGGGTGTCGGGTGTGTTGTGGGTGGTTAACGGACTTGGTATTTTGTTGGCAACTACTGAAATCTGATGTCATCTACTTCTAGTTTCCTTGAACGCGATCGCAGGAGTCCATTCGCGATCGCGTAAGGTTATTTGTGGGCAGGGATGAGTTTTTCTATGCGGTCGTAGGGTCAAGGACGCGATCGCGTAGTTTTGTGAAGTTGTGCATCGCGAACGCGTGGTTGAGGCCACGTTCACGTAGAAGGATTTAGGGTGGCAGTGTGGTGAAGGAAATTTCTCTATGCGATCGCATAGATCTGACCGCGTTCGCAGTGTTGTGAGGGAGTTAATCTGCGCGATCGCGTGTGTGTTTCTGCGATTGTGTAGGGTTTTTTGGTGGGGCAGACTTTTTGTCCTTTGCGATCGCGTGTGGTGTTCCGCGATCGCAATGAGTAATTCCCTAGGCAGTAAGTTTATATTCAAAAACGAGGGTTTAAGTCCAAAATCATAAAATCCATTAGAGAGCTTGGGAAAAGGTGAAATTTGAGGAGAGTTTCAGTGGAGTTATTGGGGTAAGTATTCTTCACTCAAATTTGGTATAATTTCATGATTTATTCTTGATTTTCATCATCTAATTTGAGATTTTTGAGTGGAAATTGAGGGAAATGGGAGGAAAGTTTGAGAATTTCTTTTGATGATTCGAATGGGAAATTGAGGTCGAATTTTGATGTTCTTGGTATGTATAAACTCGTGGAAGGATAAGGATTCTAGTTTTGTGATTTTTATCGAATTCCGATACGTGGGTCCGGGGGTCGGGTTTGGCCAATTTCGGGATTTTGGATTGATTTTGATAATTTTCAAGTGGGCTTCATTCCTTAGCATATATTAATGATATAAATCAGATTTTTGGTATATTTGGATTGTAACGACCCGACCAGTCATTTTGAGCTCTAGAGGGTCGTTCAGTGGTTTAAGGCCATGAGCATCTTCATTTCAGGTATTATAACTTGTAGGTGTGGTCGGAACTGAATTTCGGGAAGTTCGTAGTCAATTTGGAAAGAAAATTCCTATTTCAGAAGCCTTAACTTGGAGGAATTGACTAAGATTGGAATTTTGAGTAAACGACCTCGGAATCAAGATTTGAAGGTTTCGGCAGGTTCGTATGATGATTTCGTACTTGGGCGTATGTTCGTATCGGGCTTTGGATAACCCGGGAGTGTTTCGGCATATATTGTGGAAGTTAGCGTTTTATAAGGAATTTCATAAGTTTGGGTTGAAAGGCATTTCAGTGATATAGATGTCCGTTTGAGATTACGAGCCTGGGACTAGCTCTATAAGGTGATTATGGAGTTGGGAGCGCGATCGGAAGTGAATTCAGATGTCCGTAGGTTATGTTGAAGTCATTTGGCTAAAGATAGAAATTTGAAGGTTTTTGAGAAATCCGACCGGAAGTGGAAATTTTGATATCGGGGTCGGAATGAGATTCCAAAAGTTGGAGAAGGTCCGTAATGTTGAATGTGACTTGTGTGCAAAATTTGAGGTCAATCGGACGTGATTTGATAGGTTTCGGCATCGAATGTAGAAGTTTCAAGTTCTAAAGTTCATTAAGCTTGAATTGGGGTGCGATTCATGATTTCGACGTTGTTTGATGTGATTTGAGGCCTCGAGCGAGTTTGTATCATGTTTTGGGACATGTTGGTATAATTGGTAAAGGTCCCGAGGGCCTCGAGTGAATTTCGGAAGGTTAACGGAATACATTTCGGACAAAGGGAGCTGCTGATTTTCTGTTGCAATAGTTGTTTTTTTACAGCAATTGGTGCGATCGCAGAGCTGAGAGCAATTGCATTCTAGTTTCCAAAAAGTTAAACCATTCATGATTTGGACATTTGATCATAAAGTTATGATCGATTGATGATGGCTGGTGAAGCAGTTTCGACAGAATTTTCTAATGCATGGAGCCGAATTTAGAAGCTCATATCTCGAAATAGATAAAGAGTTATATCGTGTACAACCTATCAAATAAATGAACTTCGAGTCTAGTTTCTAAATCTTCAAACCGTTTGTCATTTGGATATTTCTACAAGTAGTAATGGGCGTTTCAATAGAAGGTGTACAGCAGAGGAAAATTGTAATAGGATGTACAACCTGCACAACGCAAGGTACAACTCGATGAAGCACCTGGGTAGATTGTTTTAAAAATAAGTTTTCGCCAATTTCTCTCATTTTTCATTTGGTGTGGCGATTTTTGGGAGCTTCAATGGAGGATTTTCATCAAAGCAACTCTAGGTAAGTGATTTCTTCCCATCTTTGAGCTAAAACACTTGGGTTATACATAGAATAGACATGAAATTGGTGGGAATTTGGGATTTTTGAACAAAGACCTAGAATGTGTTTTTTTGGATTTTGCCCACGAAATTGAGCATGAAATTAAGAATAAATTACATATTTGAGTTAGTGAGGCTATGGGTAAAGTTTGCCTTTGAAAAATTTCGCAATCCGGGCACGTGGGCCCGAGGGCAATTTTGTCAATTCTTTGAGCAGAGTTGGGAATTTATGGAAACGGTTGTTCTTTCTGTCATTATTTTTTAATTGATGTTAATACCCATGTTGATATCATTCATCTATTCTATTGTATTGACCTCTAGCAAGTGTCAAAGTCGACCTCTCGTCACTACCTCTCTGAGGTTAGGCGGGATACTTACTGAGTACATATTATTTTCGTACTCATGCTACACTTGTTGTGCATTTTTATTGCGCATGTACATTCATAGCTAGTGGCCCTGCTTGACGCAGTGATGTGGCTAGCTTTGGGACTTAGACGAGCTGCACCATCCAGAGTCAACCCACGGCCGACGGAGTCTCCCTCAGATGTATTGTACTTCATTTCTAAATTTCTTATCCAATTTGTATTTTGGACAAGCATTGTAGTATCTGTATAATTCTTAGAAAATTTTCTCATGCACTTGTGACACCGGGTTCTGGGATGTATTTCATTAAAAATGGATTATTAAATTATCGCATTTTCTTAGCGGATTTTTATTCAACTATTATGTAATAAAGTGAAAGGTAATGAACTCAAATATTATAATAAAGGTTTCATTAATTTTTAAGTGTTGGCTTGCCTGACCGTGGGGTCCAGTGCCATCACGACCTTTACGGATTTTGGGTCGTGACATGGATCAATCGAAGGCCAAGACTAGAGGCAAAGACATTGTGGACTAGGATTGTAGCCGGTTTTGAGGTAAGTAACGTTTCCAAACTTGGTTCTAAGGGTTCGAAACCCCGAACTATGTGATATATGACTATAATTGAGGTGACGCACATGCCAAGTGACGGGCGTGCGGGCGTGCACCGAGTAATTTGTGGCCTGGCTCGTCCCATGGCACCGTATAGCAGCTATTACGGATTGATATCCGCACTTCTATTATGTGGTAAATGTGAACATTTTAGAAATCATGTTAAGTATAAATGGCTTCAAGCTAAAAATGCTGAGACCCGAGCGGTCGTATATTACTGTCTCATTTTGTGATTATTTTATTTCATATACTCAGTCCTGTCATAGCATATCATTTCATGCCTCAGTTTCGGTAATTGTTAAATTTTACATATTTATCATTGTTTCGGGCTAATTCATGCATCTGTGAGCCATGTGAGAAAGACTGGAGAGTAATGACTGAGTGTCACGACCCAAAATCCATAAGGTCGTGATGGCGCCGGACACCACCGTCAGGCAAGCCAATCATTAAATGGTTGATTTAAATTCCTGTTTGAATATTTTTGAAATCGTTACCTTTCACTTTATTACATAATGAGTGCATAAAATTTCGTTATATAGGTATGGCAGGTAGACAATCCTGTTTATTAAATTAAATCCCAAACACATCCCAGAACCTGGTGACACGAGTGCATGAGCAAATTTCAAAGAATTATACAAATACCACAATGCTTGTCCGGAATACAATTGGACAAGTAATTTAAATAAAAGTAAATACATCTGAGGGAGACTCTGCCGGCTGCGGATCGCCTCCGAATGATGCAGCCCGTCTAAGTCTCCAAGTCAGCCACGAGCTATGAATATACTTGTGCAACCAAATGCACAGCAAGCGTAGCATGAGTACATAAATAAATATGTACCCAGTGAGTATCCAGTCTAATCTAAAAGAAGTAGTGACGAGAGGTCGACTTGACACTTACTAGGGTCTAACAATGTAATTTAGCAGGATATAATGAAAGCAACAGGCATATGAAGATAAAACGGCAGTAATTATCAAAGGTAACTGCAATTCAAATAAACTCTGGAAGTAAATAAACAATTACTACTTCATTTTCCCCCAATTATCTGTCAATTCAATATCCATGTAATACTTAAAAATTTAGTATGTGCATACGGGATAAGGACAACCGGCCTGAGCCATCATAATAATCATATATGTGCATTGCCGAGGGTCAAACGGCCCGAACCATAAGTACATATTTCAATCTGTCGTGGCGTACAGCCCGCTCCCATGAGAGTGGGGGAAATCACACCCCGCCCGCGAAATGTAAATTGCGAAGCGGTCACATTCACACACAATATCTTCTTAAATTACCTTTCAGTGAATAATTCCTTGAATTTACCATTTTCCATGATCTTAGGGAACAAAGTTGCATATAACATAAATTCGTAAGCATATAATTCATTTCGAGGAAAAATATCAAAGCATGATGTGGGCTTAACTACCCGGACATAACAATAATAGCCGCTACGTACAGACTCTCGTCACTTCGTACGTACGTAGCCCCCACAAACACTAACACATAGTCATTTAAATCACCTATGGGGACAATTTCCTCTTACAAGGTTAGAAAGGAGACTCACCTCGCTCAGAAGTTCTATAACCGGCTTCCAAGCCCTTCCGATGACTCAAATCGATGCACAGCGCCCCAAAACTATTCAAATAACAGGCAAACCAATGAAAATATACTCTAATATTTGTTAAAAATTCAGATTATATAAACTCCCATCTCCGTTCAAGGAATTGACCAAAATGCCCCGGGCCCACGTGCCCTGATTCCGAAATTTCTCGAAGATAAACTCTACCCATAGCCTTACTAGCTCAAATATACAATTTACTCTTAATTTCCATGCTCAAATTTTTGGTAAAAAAATCCAAAAATACAAATTTCTAGGTTTCTTCAAAATTCCCAATTTTTTCAAAATTTTTCATGTTCAAATCCATGCATAAACCTTGTATTTAACTTGGAATGAGAAGGAATAACTTACCTATTGATGCTTGATGAAATTCCCCCTTTGAAGATCTCCAAAAATCGTCCCAACCGAGTGAAAGAATGAAGAAATGGCCAAAATCCCGTTTTAAAATACTTCACTGCCCAGACAAACCTTCTATGCGATCGCACTCCTTCAACCGCGATCGCATAAGCCAAATTCCAGAGGCCTCAAAAAATACCCTATGCGATCGCAAACATTGCACTGCGATCGCATAAGCCAAATAATCCCACGGCCTCCTTAATGCACTATGCGATCACATACTCATCCTTGCGATCGCATAGGCAAAAATCCACCAGCCTTCAATTCCTTCTATGCGATCGCACTACCTTAACTACGATCGCACAAGCCAAAATTTCAGCCCTTTTAATTTTCTTCTCTGCGATCACACTCATCCTTATGTGATCGCATAGACCAAAAATCCATCCCTCCAATTTTCTTCTTCGTGATCGCACACCATGGGTCGCGATCGCATAGCACATCAGTACACTAGAAAACAGCAGCAGCAAACATGAAGGAAATGATCCGAATTAATCCCGAAAGACACCCGGGGCCCCCCGGGACCCCGTCCAATCACATGACACAGTCCCGTAATCTCACACGGACTTGCTCGAGGCCTCAAATCACATCAAACAACGCCGAAATCACAAATCGCACTCAAATTCAAATTTTAAGAACTTGAAATTTCAAACTTCCACATCTGATGCCGAAACCTATCAAATCACGCCGGATTGACCCCAAATTTTGAACACAAGTCATATTCGACATTACGGACCTGCTCCAACTTTCGGAATCGCATTCCGACCCCAATATCAAAATTTCCACTTCCGGTCGAATTCTTTCAAAAACCTTCAAATTTCTATCTTTAGCCAAATGACTTCAAAATGACCTCCGGACATCCGAATTCACTTCCGATCGGGCTACCAACTCCAGAATCACCATACGAAACTATTTCCAGACTCGGAATCCCAAACGGACATCAATAACACTGAAATGCCTTCCAACCCAAACTTATGAAATTCTTCTAAAATACTAACTTCCACAATATATGCCGAAACACTCCCGGGTTATCCAAAACCCGATAACGGACATACGCCCAAGTCCGAAATCATCACACGAACCTGCTGGAACCTTCAGATCCTGATTCCAAGGTCGTTTACTCCAAATTCCAATCTTAGTCGTTTCTTCCAACTTAAGGTTTCAGAGATGAGAATTTTCTTTCCAATTGACTTCGAACTTCCCAAAATTCAGTTTCGACCACACCTACAAGTCATAATACCTGAAACTAAGCTACCCACGGCCTCAAACCGTTGAACGACATGCTAGATATCAAAACGACCGGTCGGGCGTTACATTCTCCCCCACTTAAACATGCGTTCTTCCTCGAACGTGCCAAGAACGGCTCTGGAGTTATCTGAAATCACTATTTAACACCTCGTGCACTTGCCCGTGCTACCACAACCCAGTTGAGCACATTAGCTTGATCAAATCTGAATATATCCTCTTTTATCCATACAATAAGCTTAGAACCCAGTTCCCACAACTGAAATTCTCTGCCAGGCCTGCTTCCAATACATGAACACCATATCAATTACCATACAAGGTACCAGAACACGACTGCGTAGCTTTGCTGAATTTAGCACCATACACCGCATATTTCATCATCCAACCACAATGACATTCCCTGAAACTTAATATTCAAAATTCCACAACCCTGATGCTCCCAATGCACCTTATGATATACCTATACATCCTGCTATAATGCTAACGATACTACCACAGCAGAGGAGATGTGTAGAAATTCCTGACCAATTACAGAGTCAACCAAACATTGATTCTCTCATTTTTTGACTAAAATCATCACCTTATTACTACCCAAATACTGGTATTTGTCCTTTACCATACTTGACGAAATCTTATCGCACTGATCCTTGATCCAACAGTCTCGTCTCACCCAGTATGAGCTGCTCAGATAACCAATCACCCCAGACATGACCAACAGTCTCACACGATGCCACAATGCGCCAATAGGCCATAATTCGAACATGATACATAAGGAAATGACTCAGGAAGGGACTACTCGACTCACGAACTTTCCTCAGAGAATAGGAAGTAAAACACAAGAAAATTAATTATAGGGAACTGTACTCAACATCACACTGTTGCGGCGTGCAACCCGATCCAAATAACATACCCGTGGTGGCGTGCCACCCGATCCCATCATAAAATTCACATAAGGAGGTATACACAGAGCTGAATTGGTCACTATTACCAATTACTGAATACCGGTCACGAGCATGCTAAGCGCATAATACCATCTTGGGGAGACTGGTACAGTCATATGCTACATAACTTAATCACCACTGAGGTGCAATATATATACTCTAAATCTCAAGAGCTCTCACGCTCATATAACATCATTACTACGCAAAAACTCAGCACATAGGAATTTATCAAGCCGTTTCACAACTCACAAGGCACAATCATAATATCCATGAATTTGACGAAGACGGAACAACATCTGATATTCCAACAGCCCTCCTTGAAGAGCGCTATGTTGAAATGAACACATCTGACTCACATGGGGCTCATGAGTCTGTTTAAATCCTTTCACACACTTCAAACCGATTTCGCTCGCACTGAACTAGGCTAATAGGTTTACCCGGGTCCATAATAACCCACTTCCTCTCATAACACGCAAGGACAACAATCATAGCCGGGACAAACACCCCACAATCCATAACTAACTGAACCGAGCGCCTTCGAGGCATAAATTCTCAAATAAGCAATATTGCACTTCCTTATACTTGGTCTAAATCTTCAATCAATCAGGTGACTACATGTCACTCTTATACAATCTTCACGTGGTCACGCTAACACGACCTTCCACACAAAGTAACAAGTTGCACATCCATAACACCGACTACACTAACACTGTAAAACAAATCAAGAACCCATAACCAGGATGCAAAGCCTCATTCATCAACACAGATCTCAGGTGACACTGAAGGCAATACCAGCTTACTCTGAATTTTCAAATCCCTTCTTCTTGTTCACCCGAGCTCATGAGACCCTTGTCAACACCAAACCGCAACCATGATCCTTACTTCCAGCTCCACAATGACTACTGCACCTAACATGCCGATATGGAATAGCATAGGAATTCCATCATAACTCCTGAACCATTAATGGGGTGAACACTTTACCATATAGAAACATTTTACTTACCTCAATTCAAGAGAATTCATAACAACACACGAGTGAATTCTCATATTCACAAAACAGGCCAATCCTCAACGAATAGTCTATACCACCATAATCCTTTCGGGACCCGCCTACACCTGACTAGCCATAATACTTGAATGCTTCCAAATAAAATCTATTACGGCGGCCGACAAGCCTTGCACACACCGGCAAAAACAACATGCATAACTTAATCATACTGAAGAGACTGATTCCCGCTGTACCTGTGCCATTTCTACCATGGCTAACCAATATATCTTCTTTTAATCATCTTTAATTGTCCCAGAAAATACTAGTAACCCCATTCAACACATTCCAACTCAATACTCACCCATCCCGAGTGGACTTGACTCACGAGACCATGTTGTCTCAATCCCACAAACCATCTCTAACCCTCCTTGTACGCATTCACAACTTTGACTGATATACCCCTCCTGAAAATCTTTCTACAGTCCGGAGTTTATTTCTCTCACTCCTCCAATACTATCTTGCACGCTGAAAATATCATAGAACACTCTAACCATTTTCGTTTCTCAGAAATTATGCTGCAAAAGCTCGATTCTTAATCATACTGCTGCCTGAACCCCTTAAACACCGCATTCTTAACTTTCGAATTCATTAGGACCGCTATTGAGAGTCACCCACTCTGACTGGCCCCGAATACGATCAACTCCAAGGCTCTTCTAGCACATGAACACTCTTTCAATGAAGCATGTAACTGAGTCACTACCCTTACAACTCGCCTATGCCTTAAGCATAAATTCTGAATCTTCCAAAGCCTAACCCTAGTCCAATAGGACCAACTTTTGCACACATTTATCTAATCCCATGCACAATTACCATTCTACTCCTTTCCCTTAGCTGTACTAACTTGACAATACGCCGACAATCCGCAACCCCATGAGAAGACAATCCTACAACCCAATTGCAGGCAGTGGAAATCCCCCACTTAGCCCAAAGCTACTCCTTGCACTACTCCAGGCCCATGCTGGGATCCTTCCTCCTTTGTTAACATGATCTTGCTCAACCAATCCGCCCAGTTCTTCCGAATTCTCCTGTTAGCACTTCCTGAATACTCAAATTCCCTAGCATCATTCACACATTCTGCCTCCTACCGAATAGCCACTAGAATCCCTCGCAGAAACTTGCCATCCACACAACCGCTAATCTACTCAGAGGAGATAACCCACCTGTGGAAATCACCAATTGACACCTTCCAACGACGTCGTAATGCACACTCTCTACCACATAAATACCCCATCCTAAGCATGTTCTCATTCACCAGCTTCCCCAATCCGTCCGCTTCTCATAGACATCTACTAAATGCGCTACAATATCTTCTAATTCACCACTATGCTGCCGCTCTCCCACTTTGGTTAACCTTATTCCTTAAGCACTACCTAACTTCCTTTCCTTACGTCTGGCCTTTTAGAAATTTAACCCCCGCCTGACATTTTCTCACATGTCTTCCTTCATCGTATGCTGCCCAGTTATTGCCTCAATTCAATATCATCCCCTGTATCACTTAAACCAGCAGATCCCCACAACTTCAAAACCCTCTGATGATCATCTTCCTCGAGTTGCCTTCATTAAAAATTCTTATTCCATACTGAACCACAGCACACCACGACCTCTGACAGCCGCTTCTTAAATGCTTCTTCACAGTATTCTGACCCCACTCAACCGAAAAAACCATGGCACCGACGAACTTAACACATTTCATTTGATCAATGACGACGATATCACAACACAGGTGAATATTCCACCTCACTTGAAAATGCCAAGTCTTATTACTTCATCACCCAAACTTGAACATTCATAGCCCAATCGCCCTTCCTCTACCAGAACTAAAACACTGAAATCTAGAATCACTCTCTGAGAAGACCTCCCTTCAAGTCATTCATTACCCCGACATAAGGGCAAGCATTCTACCATCATATACAAACCGCGCGACAACCAATCGTAAGCATCATTACAACTTGAGCATCGCCTTAAAGCTCTCAGAAACACAGCTACTGAGCTGAAACACTAAATACTAGGTTCACTTCACATATAAAATCTTTCCAAATACTTAATCAATGAAATATTCAAGGAAACAATGCTACATCCAAGCAAGAATTATAACATATAAATCATTTCAAAGTAGAAGACAAGGCATGCCGTGATCCTAAAACTACCCGTACATAACAATAGTATTTCTACGTGCGGACTCTCATCACAAGGTACGCACGCAGCCCCCGAATACAAAGCCTATAACACATAGAACACCTATGGGGACAATTTCCCTCTTACAAGGTTAAAAAGGAGACTCACCTCGACGAAGCACTCCTCGGACCAACGACCGGATTAAGAATGCGCACGAAACTCCGGAACTACCCTCGACGGCTCGCAACTAGCCAAATATAGCGCAATTGAATCAATTTAGATACCAAGAGAAAGAATTAACAAGAATTTCCAAAGTATAGCATTCTTGAAGGTTTTTAAGATTTCAACCCCGGGTCCATGTGTTCGGATTTTGAAAATTCTCGGATGAATGAATTACTCGAAGCCTAAGGATCGTAATTACATAATTTATTTAGGAATTCATGGCTAAAAAGGGATAATTCACTAATTATCAAAGCCCTAGAATTTTCTACCAAAGTTTCCCATGATTTGATATTTTAATAGTTAAACTAGTTGGATTTCCATAATTAATCCATAAATTTAGAGAGGAAATTACACTAACCTTGAGGAACTTGACCTTGGACAGCTTTTCCCTAGCTTTGAGGAGCTTTAATGGAGGTTGGGTATTGAAAATGAAGAAGAAAACCTGTAATTGGGCATTTAAATACTGCCCAGGAAATGCTTAACTGTGATCGCGACACTAGGCCTACGATCGCGAAAGGCAACTGGACTGACCTCTGCGATCGCATCAGAGGTCCTGCGATCGTGAAGACCATCTGGTCTGACCTCTGCGATCGCGGCAGAGGTATTGCGATAGCGATGAACAATTTCACCTGGCCCAGCTGCGACTCAATGCGATCGTGTGAAAGGGCTGCGATAGCGAAGCTTTAGGGCCCGGACCTATGCGATCGCAAGGGGAAGGCAGCGATCGCAGAGAACAATCAGCAGCCCAGCAAAACCCTTCTCCTCGATCACAGAGAAGGAAACCAGATAGAGAAATTTCTAGTTTTTCCATCTTATCTCCCGGGGGTCTAAAACACCCCCGAGCCCCTCAGGACTCCGTCCAAAAGCACCGGCAAGTCTGTATTCATGATACGGACTCGCTCGAACTTCCAGAACATGAAAAGAAACAACGGAACTGAAAATTCAATCCCAAAATAAAATTATTCAAACTTAAGAACTTAAGAATTCTAGAATTCGCTTCATTGCGCCGAACGGGTCTATACTACTCGGAATGACCCCAAATTTTGCAGACAAGTCATAAATGACTATGCGAAACTATTGCCGGTCCCAAAGTTCCATTCGGACCTCGATAGCATGAAGTCTCGTTCCAGGCCAAATTCTAAACTTAAGGAAATCCTGATTTCCATTTCGGGCACCGAAATGCTCCCGGGTCATCAGAAACCCGCGCCGAACATACGCCCAAGTTCGAAATAATCATACAGAGCTACTGGAGCTGTCGGAACTCGATTCCGAGGTCGTTTGCTCAAAATGTTGACCAAAGTCAAACTTGGCCAAATAGGCCAACCTTAAGGAACCAAGTGTTCCTAAACCATCCAATTCATTCCCAAATCCTGAACCACCTGCTCCCGCAAGTCATAAAGCACGAGTAGCCGCTATGGAAGGTTTCATTTAAGGAAACAGAGTCCTAATACGCGAAACGACCGGCTGGGTCGTTACATTCTCCCCTTCTTAAGCAAACGTTCCTCCTGGAACGGGTCTAGAATCGTACCTGGAGTGCTGAATAGCTATGGATATCTGCTCCGCATGTCCTGCTCGGACTCCCAAGTCACCTCGTCAACTGGTTGGCCCCTCCACTGAACCTTAATCACAGAAATTGTCTTGGACCTCAATTGGCGGTCCTGCCTATCAATAATGGACACCGGCTCCTCGTCGTTGCCCAACTTTTCATCTAACTGAATAGTGATGTAATCAACCACGTGTGAGAAGTAGGTGTGATACCTCCGAAGCATGGAAACATGAAAAACTGGATGAACTCCTGATAAGGCTGGAGGTAAAGCAAGCTCATAAGCAACCTCTCCAACCCGCTTCAACACCTCGAAAGGACCTATAAACCTGGGGCTCAGCTTGCCTTTTTCCCGAATCTCATAATGCCCTTCATCGGCGAGACCTTCAACATAACCTTATCTCCCTCCATGAATGCTACGTCACGTACCCACTGATCTGCGTAGCTCTTCTGCCTAAACTGTGCTGTACGGAGCCTCTCCTGGATAATCTTTACCTTTTCCAAGGCATCTCTCACCAGATCTGTACCATATAGCTTAGCCTCGCCAGGCTCAAACCACCCAATCGGAGAACGACAACGCCAACCATATAAAGCCTCGAATGGAGCCATCTCGATGCTGAACGGATAACTATTATTGTATGCAAACTCCGCTAAAGGCAAGAACTGGTCCCACTAATCCCCGAAATCAATCACACAAGCCCTGAGTATATCCTCCAAGATCTGAACTATACGCTATGACTGGCCATCAGTCTGAGGGTGAAATGCTGAACTGAGGTATATCTAAGTACCCATCTCGCTATGCAAATCTCTCCACAAGTTCGAAGAGAACTGAGGACCTCAATCTGAAATGATAGACACCGACACACCATGCAACCGGACTATCTCACGAAGGTAAATCTGAGCCAGCCTCTTTGTATTGTAAGTAGTAGCGACAGGAATGAAATGCGCCAATTTGGTCAGTCTGTCCATAATGACCCAAACCGCGTCAACCTTCCGCAAAGTCTGAGGCAACCCAACCACGAAGTCCATGGTGATCGCTCCCATTTCCACTGAGGGATGGGCATCTGCTGAAATAAGCCTCCTGGTCGCTAATGCTCGTACTTAACTTGCTGACAATTAAGACACCTGGCCATATACTAAACAATGTCCATCTTCGTCCGCCTCCACCAGTAGTGCTGCTTCAAATCACGGTACATCTTCGTAGCTCCTGGGTGGATAGAATACCGAGAATTGTGAGCCTCTGCTAGAATCCTCTCCCTCAGGCCATCAACATTAGGAACACACAATCGGCCCTAGAGTCGCAGAACACCATCCTCGCCTAAAGTAATCTCCTTGGCCCTGCCCTGGACCACCGTATCCCGAAGCTCTGCTAGTCGTGGATCATCAAACTATCGACCCTTAATCTCCCCCAATTGTGAGGACTGAGCAACCACATGAGCCAAAACTCGAAGAGGCTCTAAAAGGTCCAATCTCACCAAACAGTTGGCCAAGGACTGAATGTCCAAGGCTAAAGGCCTCTCCTCAGCTGAGATGTAGACCAAACT
The DNA here is from genome assembly GCA_005239495.1 of Nicotiana undulata. Taxonomy (NCBI): domain Eukaryota; kingdom Viridiplantae; phylum Streptophyta; class Magnoliopsida; order Solanales; family Solanaceae; genus Nicotiana; species Nicotiana undulata. The sequence goes on from ML257458.1 coordinate 31,323, forward strand.
ACCCATACTCGATGCCCGCCTGCTCAAAGCATCCGCTACTACATTCGCCTTTCCCGGATGATACAGAATAGTGAGATCATAGTCCTTCAATAACTCAAGCCACCTCCGCTGCCTCAAATTAAGGTCCCTCTGCTTAAGCAAGTACTGCAGAATGCGGTGGTCAGTATAAACCTCACAATATACACCATACAAGTAATGTTGCCATATCTTCAAAGCATGAACAATCGCCGCCAACTCCAAATCGTGCACAGGGTAATTCTTTTCATGAACCTTCAGATGTCGCGAAGCATAAGAAATAACCCTGCCATTCTGCATCAACACACATCCTAACCCAACGCGCGAGGCATCGCGATACACTGTATACACTCCAGACTCAGAAGGCAATGATAACACTAGTGCTGAAGTCAATGTTGATTTAAGCTTCTGAAAGCTCGCCTCACAATCGTCGGACCACTGAAATGGAGCATTCTTCTGAGTCAATCTAGTCACTGGAGCGGCAATAGAAGAGAATCCCTCCACAAATCGACGGTAATAACCTGCTAAACCCAGAAAACTCCTGATCTTTGAAGCTGAAGTAGGACGTGGCCAACTTTGCACTGCCTCAATATTTTGCGGATCAACCTCGATACCCTCACCGGACACCACATGCCCCATAAATGCCACATACTCCAACCAGAACTCACACTTGGAGAACTTAGCATAAAGCTTCTGTTCTTGCAAGGTCTGAAGCACTACCCTCAAATGCTGCTCGTGCTGACCCAGGCTCCGTGAGTAGATCAATATATCATCAATGAAAATAATAACGAAGGAGTCAATACACGGCCTGAATACCCTATTCATCAAATCCATAAACGTTGCTGGGGAATTAGTCAAGCCAAAGGACATCACTAAGAACTCATAATGGCCATATCTGGTGCGAAATGCAGTCTTCGGGGCATCAGAAGCCCGAATCTTCAACTGGTGATAACCTGACCTCAGATCAATCTTAGAGAACACACGAGCACCCTGTAGCTGATCAAACAAATCATCAATGCGCGGCAGAGGATACTTGTTCTTGATGGTCACTTTATTCAACTGGCGGTAGTCAATACACATCCGCATAGACCCATCCTTCTTCTTCACAAATAAGACTAGAGCACCCTACGGCGACACACTTGGCCTAATAAACCCCTTGGCCAATAACTCTTCAAGATGCTCCTTCAATTCCTTTATCTCCTTAGGAGCCATACGATAGGGAGGAATAGAAATAGGCTGAGTATCTGGAGCCAAATTAATGCAGAAATCTATATCTCGATCTGGAGGCATGTCTAGAAGATCTGAAGGAAACACATCAGGAAACTCTCGAACAACTGGCACTGAATCAAGGGTAGGTGACTCGGCGGTGGTGTCCCGCACATAAGCAAGGTAAGACAAACACCCCTTCTAAACCATGTGTCGAGCCTTCATGAAGGAAATAACACGGCTGAAGGCACTGACTGAAGAACCCCTCCACTCTAATCTCTGCGACTCAGGCATGGCTAATGTAACTGTCTTGGCATGGCAATATAACACAGCATGATGAGGAGACAACCAATCCATGCTCAAAATAACCTCAAAATCCACCATATCAAGTAACAACAAATTGGCTCTGGTCTCAAGCCCGCAGAAAGTAATCACACACGATTGGTAAACCCAGTCTACCTCCACGGAATCGCCCACATGAGTGGACACATACAAGGGAGAACCCAAAGACTCACAAGCAACATCCAGAGAATGAGCAAATAACACTGAAACATATGAATATGTAGACCCTGGATCAAACAGCACGGAAGCCTCTCTACCACAGACTGAAATAATATATGTAATCACCGCGTCTTAGGCCACTGCATCTGCCCTGGCTGGAATAGCATAAAATCTGGCTGAAGCACCCGATGACTGAGATCCCCCAGGATGAGCTAGAGCTGGATGACCCCCTCTTGACTGGACTCTCCCTCTAGGAAGGCCCCTGCCAACCTGACCTCCAACCTTAGGTGGTCGAACTGCTGGTGCTGAACCCCTGGGCTGGTGACTCAATTGTACGGCCTTGCCCCGATATCTGGTACACTTCCTGATCATATGGTCTAGCTCCCCACACTCGAAACAACCTCTACGTGTCATAGCCTGCTGCCCTGAGGAAGAAGAACCCTGAATAGATGGAGGGCGGTAAGAATCATCTGGCATGGCACTAAAATACGAGCTGGAGGATCTCAGATGGCTGGAATAACTGTTGGGTGCACTCTGGATAGCTGGTGGATGATAACAGCGCTCTGGCATGGCACTAAACTGAGGCCTGACTGGAGCAACCCTAGGAGGTAAGAAAGGTTCTACATAAGAAGGCCTGCTAGACTGACCACCTCCAAACTGACCCCTGCCCCTGGCTGGAGTACCCCTGAAATCACCTGTGAACCTGTCCCTCTTGTCGTACTGACCCTGATGACCTGGCTGACCCTGATCTCTGCCCCTCACACGGTAACCCTCGATACGTCGATCTATCTCAACTACCAGCTGGTATGGAGTACCTATCTCCACCTCTCTGGCTATGTAGGTCCTGATGCCTGGATGTAAACCTGCTACAAACCGCCGAACTCTCTCTGCATCCGTGGGAAATATCATAAGGGCATGGCGGGATAGCTCTGAAAATCTTGCCTCATAGTAGGTCACGGACATCTGACCCCGAAGCTCCTCCCTCTCAGATGGTGGAATCTATATGTCCAAAAATAACTGAATAAACTGCTCCCAAGTAACCGGTGGAGACCCTACTGGCCTACTGAGTATATAAGACTGCCACCAGCGGCGAGCTCTGCCCTCAAGCTGGAAGGTCGTGAAATCTACCCCATGTGACTTTAGTATCCTCATGTTGTGCAGTCTATCCCTGCACCTCTCGATGAAATCATGTGCATCCTCTCCCCGCTCACCCCCGAAGGTCAGAGGGAGAAGCTGGGTCCATCTACCCAGCAGCTTCTGCTGGTCCATCTCTGCGACTGGCCTGGGCTCTGGTGCTGCCACCCCAGGCTGAACCCTAATCACTGGTGGAATATCTGGAGTACGATGTGATGTTGTTGCTGGTCCCGTAGCTTGAGCGGTAGGGGTCTGAACTGCCCCTCCTGCCTGAGAAGTAGCAGGATCTGATGGAAGTATACCTGCCTGTGACATAGTATCCATGAACCTCATCATACGACCCATGACCTCCTGAAAGCCCGGCGCCATCATAAAATCAGCTGGTGGTGGAGCCACTGGGGGCAGCTCATCATGATCCTCAACATAAGGATCCTCAATCGGTGCGACCGGTACATCTCTGGGACGCCTTCGTCTCCTCCTATGAATAGGATCCCTACCATTGCCCCTACCACGGCCTCGAACGGTAGGGGTAGCAGCCTCCCCTGGATCAGGAACATGTGAAGCACGCATCCTCACCATCTGTGAGAGAATAGAAGAACAGGTTTGAGTACATCATCGATGGCACGATAGGATATGAACAAAAAGAGTTTCTTAACGCCCTATAGCCTCCTGAAGATAAGTACAGATGTCTCTATATCGATCCGCAAGACTCTATTGGGTTTTCCCGTGACTCGTGAGACTACGTGAACCTAAATCTCTTATACCACGTTGTCACGACCCAAATCCTAATTCAGGTCGCGATGGCGCCCAACAGCGGGTTAGGCAAGCCAATATGAAGTACACTAGGTGCTACCCGTCCCATATAATCTAAACAAGTCAACACTTACCACTTTTAAGCAACTAAACATGCTATGGCCTGGTGCGATAGTAAAAACCTGACTATGCCTAGCCAAGGTAAGGCATATATATATATATATATAGAGATACACAGCCCAGTACCCAAAATATACACGACGTGTGTGCCAGGAACTAGTGTCACGGGTGTCACAGGTAACTACAAAATATACAATGACAAATATATATATATACATAGCCTCGGTCTGAATGTAAAAGATAGAGAATAAACAAAGGAACTCCAGGGTGCTGCCAGGAAGTCGCCAGGAAGGACAGCTCACCGTGAAGTATGATCACTCCGTCAATATCTATCACCAACCGGATAACCAGACGTACCAACCTCTGGACCTGTAAAGTCAAGTACAGAAAAGAAAAAGGAAGTGCAGCATGAGTACATAAATATAAATATGTACCTAGTGAGTATTCCGTCTAACCTCGAAGAAGTAGTGACGAGAGGTCGACTCGATACTCACTAAGGTCCAGCAGTAATAAAGTAAAGCAGGATGTAAGGAAAGCAGTAGACATGTAGCAGGGTAAAAATAATAAGAAGATATCACAGAGTTCTCAAATAATTACTCAAACAATAACAACTTCCCTTTTAGTCTTTCTCAAACAATCGTCAAATCATAAGTCAGGAAACAATACCGAGCAGCCATGCGCACCGAAGAGTAAAACATTTGGCTGGAATCAGGGGGAAGAATAGCTATGCACTGTCGGGGATCGACCGGCCCGTACCAAGAGTGCATGCTTATAATGTAATAATACCAAAGAGCTATGCACTGTCGGGGATTGTCCGGCCCGTACCAACAGTGCATGCTTACCAATAACTCAACTACGCACTGCCCGGGATCGACCGGCCTGTACCAAGAGTGCGTCCATCAGTGTAATCATATCATATCATAATGTAACTTCGTCCATGCACTGCCGAGGATCGACCGGCCCGTACCGAGAGTGCATTCTCAAGTAAGTCCCTGTGCACTGCCGGGGATCGACCGGCCCGTACCAGGAGTGCACTATATATATTTTCCGAGGGGTACGGCCCGCTCCCCTAAGAGTAGAAGGAATCTCACGTCACTTGCGGACTGTAACTTTCAAAGCGACAACATACGTATACCAAATACTAGGTTCACTTCACATATCAAATCTTTCCAAATACTTAATCAATGAAATATTCAAGGAAACAACGCTACACCCAAGCAAGAATTATAACATATAAATCATTTCAAAGTAGAAGACAAGGCATGCTGTGATCCTCAAACTACCCGGACATAACAATAGTAGTTGCTACGTGCGGACTCTCGCCACAAGGTACGCATGCAGCCCCCGAATACAAAGCATATAACACATAGAACACCTATGGGGACAATTTCCCTCTTACAAGGTTAGAAAGGAGACTCACCTCGACGAAGCACTCCTCGGACCAACGATCGGATCAAGAATGCGCACGAAACTTCAGAACTACCCTTGACGGCTCGCAACTAGCCAAATATAGCGCAATTGAATCAATTTAGATACCAAGAGAAAGAATTAACAAGAATTTCCAAAGTATAGCATTCTTGAAGGTTTTTGAGATTTCGACCCCGGGCCCACGTGTTCGGATTTTGAAAATTCTCGAAGGAATGAATTACCCGAAGCCTAAGGATCGTAATTACATAATTTATTTAGGAATTCATGGCTAAAAATGGATAATTCACTAATTATCAAAGCTCTAGTATTTTCTACCCAATTTTCCCATGATTTGATATTTTAATAGGTAAACTAGTTGGATTTCCATAATTAATCCATGAATTTAGAGAGGAAATTACACTAACCTTGAGGAACTTGACCTTGGACAGCTTTTCCCTAGCTTTGAGGAGCTTTAATGGAGGTTGGGTATTGAAAATGAAGAAGAAAACCCGTATTTGGCATTTAAATACTACCCAGGAAATGCTTAATTGCGATCGCGAAGGGAAACTAGACTGACCTCTGCGATCGCATCAGAGGTCCTGTGATCGCGTAGTCCATCTGGTCTAACCTCTGCGATCGCGGCAGAGGTCCTGCGATCGCGATGAACAATTTCACCCGGCCTAGCTGCGACTCAATGCGATCGCGTGAAAGGGCTGCGATCGCGAAGCTTTTGGGGCCCGGACCGATGCGATCGCAAGAAGGCTGCGATCGCAGAGAACAATCAGCAGCCCAGCAAAACCCTTCTCTGCGATCGCAACCCACCTTCTGCGATCACAGAGAAGGAAACCAGATAGAGAAATTTCTGGTTTTTCCATCTTAGCTCCCGGGGGTCTGAAACACACCCGAGCCCCTCGGGACCCCGTCCAAAAGCATCGGCAGGTCTATATTCATGATACGGACTCGCTCAAAATTTCGGAACATTAAAAGAAACAACAGAACTCAAAATTCAATCCCAAAATCAAATTATTCAAACTTAAGAACTTAAGAATTCTAGAATTCGCTTCATTGCGCCGAACGGGTCTATACTACTCGGAATGACCCCAAATTTTGCAGACAAGTCATAAACTACTATACAGAACTATTGCCGGTCTCGGAATTCCATTAGGACCTCGATAGCATGAAGTCCCGTTCCAGGACAAATTCTAAACTTAAGGAAATCCTGATTTCCATTTCGGGCGCCGGAATGCTCCCGGGTCATCAGAAACCCGAGCCGAACATACGCCCAAGTTTGAAATCATCATACGGATCTACTAGAGCTGTCGAAACTCAATTCCGAGGTCGTTCGCTCAAAATGTTGACCGAAGTCAAACTTGGCCAAATAGGCCAACCTTAAGGAACCAAGTGTTCCAAAACCATCCAATCCATTCCCAACTCCCAAATCACCCGCTCCCACGAGTCATAAAGCAAGAGTAGCCGCTATGGAAGGTTTCATTTAAGGGAACAGAGTCCTAATACGCGAAACAACCGGCTGGGTTGTTACATAACCAGTATGTCTTGGTTTCAATATTCTCGTTTGTTACTTTGGCCAGCATGTGTATTTGAGTTCTTGTTTACACCCCACAACTAGCATGATTATTTTTAGTATCCCAGAATCTTAATGTATTTGGTTAATCTTAATTGTCATTGTCACACCTCCTTTTTCTCCGGTAAGGATGGGATAGGGGAGTTTTTCCAATTTAAGTGACATTATCGAAATGGGATTATTTATTTATTTCAGAGTCGCCACTTGGAATATTTATGTTGTCCCAAGTCACCGGTTTATTTTAGAATCCCAAATCGAGGAAAAAATGACTCTGTTTAAAGTCTACAAAACCAGAAATTCGAGTAAGGAATCCTGTTAACCCGGGAGAAGGTGTGAGGCACTCCCGAGTTCCCTGGTTTTAGCACGGTCGCTCAACTCTTATATGTTGGCCTAATTATATGATTTAATACATATTTGAAACCTATGTGCATTTTAAACTTTTCAACCTCTTTTAGTATTTATGGAATTCGTTTGGAACAAGTCACGATGTCAAGCACTCATTTTTTTTGTGCACATTGTGAATCACGCCACGGGATCCGTACCCGCGATCTACAACAAGCTTATTTTTATTATTGTTATAAGTTAACGTCGGGTCACATGAAATGCACACCCGACTTGGGGTTTACGTATCATAACTATGCCACGGGAACCGTACCCATGGCCATGATACACACTCTTTTCGATCAGAACTTACTGCAATAAACTTTAAAAGAGTCTAAGAGAGACAGGGTAATGCAACAGCTTAAACTAACATGAATTGAAATTGAAAAATAGCCACTTGAGGTCTCGTCGTCATAACCTATCATAGACCTCAAGGAAATTAATAAGATGTTACTACCAAGACCAAGTCAAAACTTGTCTGATCTTTCAAAACCTTAAGATCAACCTATAACGATTTCATCCTTAAGAGAATGCATTAACAGAAAACCAAGCAAAACACATGGAAAACATTTCCTGAACAAACAAAAATTTAAAGAAAGAAAATGACAAATAAATTTGAATAAGGTAAGAATGAACCTTTTCTTCAATAGATCGAAACACGAACACGAAACTCCAAACGTCATCAAAATACATGAATCGCATAGATTACAACTCGGATAACAAACTCGAACAAGACCCGCGACAGGATCACCTGAACGACGACCTCGTCGGACTGAACGTGGGGATCTTACACAGCTTAAACGAAGTTCTGCTCGTTGGTGCGACGACTGTTTTCGGGGTGGTTTGGTGTTGCGTTTCAGCTGTTTTTTTTGGGGGGCTTAGCAATAGTAATCTACGACTATTTCTGGACTTTCTTGCTGAAGCTTATGGGGTTGAAAGGCTATGGAGAAGACTGGTATTTTGGGTGATGAAGCAGTGTGTTTTCATCAGCATTTTTCAGTGATTTTCGGATTGGTTTTTTCAGCAGTTTCGCAGCTCGTTTGGCTACTCTTAGGGATGTTCATAAAAACCCGAAAAACCGAAAACCAAACCAAACCGACCAATAAAACCGATACTTTTTGGTTTGGTTTGGTTTTGGTTTTGAATTTTAAAAACAGATCAAATTTGGTTTGGTTTTGGTTTTAATCAAAAAATAAACGAACCAAACCGACTATAGGAATAGCTATTTCAAATTTATTATTACACCTATATATATGTGTAAGAATCCATTTCATGTATAAAAAAAAAATTAATTGAGTCCTTAAATTCTTCATCACTATTTGATTCAATTATCATCAATATATTTTAGTAAATAATAGATTTATCAAAGGGCAATTGATTTGATAGTGTTACGTTGAAAATGTGGTCGTCGGAATATGTGTTTGGTAGTGTATGTCTTATATTTAACAAAAAATCGACAAATAAACGAAAAAACCGAAAACCCGACATAAACCGAATCGAGAAAAAAAATACTTTATTGGTTTGGTTTGGTTCTAATATTTGAAAAGCCGACTTACTTGGTTTGATTTCTTTTTAGGAAAAAACTAATCCAAACCGAACCATGAACACCCCTAGCTGCTCTTTGGAGCTATTTTGCGGACTGTTTTTTGGCTAGTTTGGGTGACATTTTTGGGGTTGAATGTCGCGACCCAAATTCTCAACCTTAGGGATCGTGATGGCGCCTAACACCACACTTGCTAGGCAAGCCAATGTTAGAATTCGATTGACCAAGTTTCTTAATTAAATTACTTAAGCATAAATAAAACAATTTAAAATGGACTTAATTAACATAATTTCCAACAACCTCAAAAAAAAATTAATAACCAACTGATTGAAACGAACCACGAACTAATTATATAATTAACTCTAAGATTACCCCAGGGTCTGGTATCACAATCCACGAACTACTATAGAATGCTACAAATAATGGCTTAAAGAAATAGTGTAACTGTTCTGAATATAATAAAATAGTGTAAATAATAATGGGAGAAGACTCTCGGAATCTGTAAACGCCGGCAGATGTACCTCGTGTCTCCCAAACGAATCGGGTGTTCGTCCTAAAATCCTCTACTGCTGACTAGTACCTGGATCTGTGCAAAAGAGCACAGAGTGTAGTATCAGTACAACCGACCCCATGTACTGAGTAAGTGCCGAGCCTAACCTCGGCGAAGTAGTGACGAGGCTAAGTCGGGCTTCAACAATATAATCGATAACAACAATAAATAATAGAGACAAAAAGAAATCTAAACAAATAAATAAATAAGTGCTGCAACAAAATAAAATAACTCAGCTATAACCAATTCTCAAATAACTCTTCAAAGTTCCAAACTTTAACTTTGAATAAATAGTACTGAAGTATTTAAAGAGTAGTAAAATAGACATTTTTAGTTTTCAAAACTTTTATTTTCTTTTTCTTTAAAAGTCAGTAAAATATAAATGTCCTCCCTTATCACTCCTTGTTGCGGCGTGCAACACGCTCCCACCTGTCATCCCTTATTGCTCCTCCCTAATATATCACTCTTATTACTCCTGTTGCGGCATGCAACCCGATCCCACCTGTCCTCCTTTATCACTCCTTGTTGCGGCGTGCAGCCCGCTCCCACCAGACATATCATATCAATTTATTCGTAATTTTCACAATTCAGGCCAAGCCTTTCACAATATTTTTGTCTCAACAATTATAAATAATAAAATTCAATTTTTCTCATAACTTCATCAATAACCTCTCAACCATGAAACCAACAGGAATATCAAAATATATATATGCATTTGTTTCATAAAAACAATACCAAACCTCTCAACCATGTTTATATCACAAGAAAACCAGTTCAAACAACCAATACTCTTTCTAAATAGTCACAACAATATCCAACAACAAATAAACAAGGCCAAATAGTCATAGAAATAATAATGAACATATAACAATTAAGACAATGATCAAATAAGTGGGGAACGGAAAAGGGGATCATGTTTAACAACCAATTTGGGTGGTGCATAGATACTCGTCACCACACCTATACACCACGCTCATGCATTTCACATAACAAACAAGTGGGGAGTCCTATTCCCTCAACCCAAAGTTAGACCAAACTCTTACCTCAATTTCGCTGGCCACTCACTGCTCAACTATTGCTTTTCCCTTTGAATTCACCTCTAAATTACTCGAATCTAATCATAATTAACTTAATATCGTTAACTAATGCTAAAGGAACTAACTTTATTGAAAAATATAATTTTTCCTAAGTTTTCTCAAAAAGAGTGAAAACCCGACCTTGGGCCCACTTGATCAAAACTCGGGGTTCGGACTAAATTACATTACCCATTCACCCACGAACCCAAATATGCTATTATTTTTGAAATCCGACCTTAATTTGATATAAAAATTCAATTTTTACAAAACTCCCTAATTCTACCCAAATCCTAGATCTTTACCATGAAAATTCTTTGTTTTTGCTTTAAAAGTGATGCAAATTAGTAAGGAATTGAAAGAGCAAGGTTTGGAATTGATTACCTATGAATTGGGGATGAAGATTGTTGAAGAAAAATCGTTTTTAGGGCTTGAACTTCGAAAATTTGAAGAAGAAAGGGTTCTGCCCGTTTTGAACAGGTATTTATATTAACTGGGTTGGGCAACTGTGCGATCGCGGGTAATGAGGTGCGATCGCACAGGGTAAGGGGGCTGGGGCAGTGCGATCGTGGGAAGTGGCGTGCGTTTGCACATGGTAGGGGGCTGGGGCAGTGCGATCGCGGGGTAGGGGTGCGTTCGCACACTGTACCAAACAGGACCTCAAATTTTACTCTGTGTGATCGCGGACTTGCCTATGCGATCGCACAGAACAAATACCTGGACACCAGTAATGAAAAAAAACTAGCGGTTATTTTTTAGTGCAAAACACCTCGTGGCCTATCCGAAACTCACCCGAGCCCTCGGGGCTCTAAAAGAATCATGCACGCAAGTCTAAAAACATCATACGGACTTGCTCGTGCGATAAAATCATGAAAATAACATGTAAATCTATGAATTGAACCTCAAAACTCATCATTTTCGACAAACACTCTTAAAGTTCATAATTTCTCAACCGGATGTCCGAACCACGTCAAACGAACTCCGTTTTTCACCAAATTTCACAATTAACCTTTCAATATCATAACAAAGTGGTACCAGGTTCCGGAACAAAAATACGGATCCGATACCAATGAATTTAAGCATTATTTCTTTTCTTTAATTCTCAAACATTTTAGCAAAACAATTTCTTTCAAAAATTGATTTCTAAGGCCTGGGACCTCGGAATTCATTTCCGGGCATACGCCCGAGTCCCTTATTTTACTGCGGACCTCCCGGGATCATCGAAGCACGGATCCGGGTCCGTTTACTCAAAATGTTGACCAAATTCCACTTTTATCAAATTTAAATTCTAAAAATCACTATTTCTCATATTTTCACATAAAAGCTTTCCGGTTTCACGTCCGGATTGCGCACGCAAATCGAGGTATTTAATTTTAGTCTTTTTATGGTTATTAAGCATGGAACGGAGTCATATTTTATTAAATGACCCCTTGGGTCATCACAATCTCCACCTCTAAAACACACATTCGTCCTCGAACGGACATAGAAAATTACCTGAAGTGGCGAACAAGTGTGGGTATTTACTCTGCATGTATGACTCAAACTCCCAACTATCTTCCTCAACGGGCTGGCCTCTCCACTGCACTCGAACTGAAGGAAAACTCCTAGATCTCAATTGGCGAACCTGCCGGTCTAAAATAGCTATCGGCTCCTCCTCATAAGTCAAGTCTTTGTCCAATTGGACAGAGCTGAAATCTAACACGTGGGACAGGTCACCATTAATTTTCGGAGCATAGACACATGGAATACCGGATGAACGGAGGATAACTCTGGAGGCAATGCAACTCTGTAAGCTACCTCCCCCACCTTATCAGGAATCTCAAACGGCCCGATATACCTAGGGCTCAACTTTCCCTTCTTCCCAAACCTCATAACACCCTTCATGGGCGACACACGAAACAATACTCTCTCTCCAACCATGAATGCTACATCACGAACCTTACGATCGGCATAACTCTTTTGCCTAGACTGAGCTGCACGAAGTCTTTCCTAAATAACCTTGACCTTATCTAAGGCCTCCTGAACTAAGTATGTACCTAACAACCGAGCCTCTCCTGGCTCAGACCATCCAACTGGCGATCTGCACCGTCTACCATATAAGGCCTTATAAGGAGCCATCTGAATGCTCGACTGATAACTATTATTATAAGCGAACTCTGCTAACGGAAATAACTGATCCCATGAACCTCTAAAGTCAATAACACAAGCGTGGAGCATGTCCTCCAATATTTGAATGGTACGCTCGGACTGCCCGTCAGTTTGAGGGTGAAATATTGTACTCAACTCTACTCGGGTACCCAACTCACGTTAAACTGCCCTTCAAAGGTGCGAAGTAAACTACGTACCCCGATCAGAAATGATAGACACGGGCACCCCATAAAGGCGAACAATCTCCCGAATATACAACTCAGCCAACCGCTCTGAAGTATAAGTACTAGCCACTGGAATGAAGTGTGCTGACTTAGTTAGCCTATCCACAATAACCCAAACCGCATCGAATTTCCTCTAAGTCCGTGGGAGCCCAACAACGAAGTCCATATTGATACGCTCCCACTTTCACTCAAGAATCTCTATATGTTGAAGCAAACCACTAGGTATCTAATGCTCATATTTTTACCTGCTGACAATTTAAGCAACGAGCCACATAAGCCACAATGTCCTTTTTCATCCTTCTCCACCAGTAATGTTGTTTCAAATCTTGGTACATTTTTGCTGCACTTGGGTGAATAGAATACTTGGAGCTGTGAGCCTCCTCAAGGATCAACTCACGGAGGCCATCAACATTAGGCACACACAACCTACCCTGCATCCTCAAAACACCATCACCTACAACTGTAACCTGCTTGGCATCACTATGTTGAACCGTGTCCCTAAGGACCGCCATATGTGGGTCATCATCCTGCCGCTCTCGGATACGATCAATTAGAGAAGATCGAGCGTTAGTACAAGCTAGAACACTGCTGGGCGAAATATCCAACCTCACGAACTGATTAGCCAAAGTCTGAATGTCTGAAGCCAACGGTCTCTTGCTGACTGGGATATACGCAAGACTGCCCATACTCACCGCCTTTCTACTCAATGCATCGGCCACCACATTGGCCTTCCCCGAGTGATACAATATAGTGACATCATAATCTTTTAACAACTCTAACCACCTCTGCTGCCTCAAATTTAGATCTTTCTGCTTGAATAAGTACTGGAGGTTGCGATGGTCAGTAAAAATCTCACACGGCACGCCATAAAGATAAGGCCTCCAAATTTTCAAAGCATGCACAATAGCTGCCAACTCTAAATCATGAACAGGGTAATTCTTCTCATGGACTTTCAACTGACAAGACGCATACGCAATCGCCCTGCCATCCTGCATCAACACTGCTCCAAGGCCAACTCGAGAAGCATCACAATACATCGTGAAAGAATACGAATCTGATGGTAACACCAACACATGTACTGAGGTCAAGGCTGTCTTGAGCTTCTGAAAGCTCGCCTCGCACTCGTCTGACCATGTAAATGGGGCACCCTTCTGAGTCAATTTAGTCATTGGGGCTTCTATGGATGAAAACTCCTCCACAAAACGACGGTAGTAACCGGCCAAACCCAAGAAACTCCTAATTTCTGTGGTTGTGGTGGGTCTAGGCCAGTTCTTGACTGCCTCTATCTTCTTAGGATCAACTTGAATACCCTCAGCTGATACGATATGACCCAAAAAGGCTACTGAATCTAACCAGAACTCACATTTAGAAAACTTAGCATACAACTGATTATCCCTCAAAGTCTGGAGTGCTATACGGAGATGCTGCTCATGCTCTTCACGACTGCGAGAATATATAAGAATGTCATCAATGAACACGATCACAAAAGAGTCCAGATGTGGCTTGAAAACCCGATTCATTAAGTCCATAAAGGTTGCTGGGACATTAGTCAGCCCAAAAGACATAACCAAAAATTCATAGTTCCCATACCTCGTACGAAATGTTGTCTTAGGGATATCGGATGCCCTAATCTTCAGCTGATGGTAGCCTGACCTCAAATTAATTTTCGAAAACACTTTAGCACCCTGAAGCTGATCAAATAGGTCATCAATCCTTGGCAATAGATATTTATTCTTGACAGTAACTCTATTCAGCTGCCTGTAGTCTATGCACATTCTCATTGACCCATCTTTCTTCTTTACAAACAATACTGGTGCACCCCAAGGCAAGACAATGGGTCTTATAAAACCCTTATCTAACAAGTCTTTCAACTGTTCTTTCAACTCTTTCAATTCTGGTGGGCCAATCCGATATGGAGGAATGGAAATGGGCTGAGTGCCCGGAGCCACATCAATACAGAAATCAATATCCCTGTCGGGCGGCATACCCGGTAGGTCTGCAGGAAATACCTCAGGAAACTCACCACGATAGGAACTGACTCTATAGAAGGAACCTCAGCATCAGAATCACGAATATGAGCCAAATAAGACAAACACCCTTTCTCCACCATGCGACGAGCCTTAGCATATGAAATTACCCGGCTGAGAGGATGACCAGAAGTCTCATTCCATTCTAAACGAGGCAAACCCGGTAAGGTTAAAGTAACCATCTGGGCGTGACAGCCTAAAATGGCATAATAGGGCGACAACCAATCCATGCCCAATATAATATCAAAGTCAACCATGTCTAGGAGTAAAAGATCAACACTAGTTTCAAGACCTTTGATAACTACCACACACGAACGATAAACTCGATCTACCACAATAGCATCCCCCACCGGTGTAGACACATAAACAGGAACACTCAAGGGATCACGGGGCACATTCAAATATGAGGCAAAATAGGAGGAAACATACGAATAAGTAGACCCCGGATCAAACAAAACGGAAGCAGCTCTATCACAAACTGAGATGATACCTGTAATAACAGCATCGGAGGATTCTGCCTCAGGCCTAGCTGGAAAAGCATATAGTCGGGGCTGGGCCCCACCACCTTGAACCACACCTCTGGGAGGACCTCCACCTCTAACATTCTGGCCTCTACCTCTGACTACCTGACCCCTACCCCGTGTTGGCTGGGCAGGTGGTACTGCAGCTGGTGTCGGAACTATGGCACGAGAACCCTAGTACTGATGCTGACTACTTATAAATCTCGGACAAGCTCTCTAAACATGCCCATATTCACCACACTCAAAACATCCCTCCTAATATGAGGACTGACCCTGACGAATCGGCTGACCACGATAATAACTCTGCATAGGAGGTGCTCTAATAGGAGCTGAAGGAGCACTATAGGCTGGCTGAGCAGAAGGAGGTACATAAGAACCACGACCCCCTGAAGTACCATGTGAAACCTGTAGCGCTGAATGGAATGGTCTGGATGAATGGCCTCTGCTAAATGAAGTCCCGCCTCCAGACGAGGCACCACTGAAAACACCGGAATGGCGAGGTATCTTGTCTGATCCCTGACCTCCCATCCCAAGAACTGACTCAACCCTCCTAGCTATATTTGCTGCATCCTGAAGAGAAATCTTGGATCCTGTTTCCTTGGCCATCTGCAACTTGATGGGCTGAGCAAGGCCATCAATAAACCGCATGACCCTCTCTCTCTCTATGGGCAATATAAGAATAGCATGTCTAGCCAGATCCACAAAACGAGTCTCGTATTGAGTCACAGTCATATTGCCCTGCTGTAGTTGCTCAAACTGACGACGCTTATCCTCTCGAGTAGTGACAGGTAAGAACTTCTCCAAAAAGAGATGAGAAAACTGATCCCAAGTCGGAGCAGGTGATCCCACTGGCCTAGTCAACAAATAATCTCTCCACCACTTCTTGGCAGAACCAGTCATCTGAAAAGCCGCAAAATTGACCCCATTGGTCTCTAAAATACCCATATTACGCAACGCCTCATGACAACTATCCAGATATTCATGAGGGTCCTCTGAAGTAGCACCACTGAAATGGACATGGAATAGCTTAATAAACTTGTCAAGTCTCCACAAAGCATCCGATGACATGGTTTCCCCATTAGCGGGCGGCACTACTACAACTAGTTGAATTACCCCAATGGGATTGGCCACTGGAGTTTGAACCTGAGGAGTAGTCTGAACTGAAGTGTGGGTAGTAGGAGTCAGGACCCCTCCTCCAGCTTGAGATACGGCTACTGCAACAGGAAAAGTACTAGTCTGGGCCACACTCTCCATAAGCCCCACTAAACGAACCAAAGCATCCTAAAGAAATTGGGTAGCAATAAACCCCTCGGGAACCTGAGTTGGTCCTACTGGGACAGTCTGAGCCGGAACCTCTTCATGAATCTCAATTTGGGGTTCCTCAGTTGTGGCTGCTGCCTGAGCAATGGGCTGAGTCCTGCCCCTGCCTCGGCCTCTGGCGTGGCCTCGGCCTCTGCCCCTAGTAGGAGCTGCTGCTGCTGGGGGTTCAGAATTCTGGTCAGCGGAATATGAAGCACGTGTTCTCGCCATCTATGAGAGAATAGAAGAATCCAAATCAGTATTTGAGATACAAGAATCGCACGATAGAATAGAAATAAAAATGGAGTTGTTTCCTAACTCAATAGCCTCTGAGAGATAAGTACAGACGTCTCTGTACCGATCCTTCAGACTCTACTAAGCTTGTTTGTGGATTGTGGGACCAAGTAAACCTAGTGCTCTGATACCAACTTGTCACGACCCAAATTCTCAACCTTAGGGATCGTGATGGCGCCTAACACCACACTTGCTAGGCAAGCCAATGTTAGAATTCGATTGACCAACTTTCTTAATTAAATTACTTAAGCATAAATAAAACAATTAAATGGACTTAATTAACATAATTTCCAACAACCTCAAAACAAAATAATAATAATAACCAACTGACTGAAACGAACCACGAACTAATTATATAATTAACTCTAAGACTACCCCAGGGTCTGGTGTCACAATCCACGAACTACTAAAGAATACTACAAATAATGGCTGAAAGAAATAGTGTAACTATTCTGAATATAATAAAATAGTGTAAATAATAATGGGAGAAGACTCTCGGAATCTGCGAACGCCGACAGATGTACCTCTTGTCTCTCAAAAGAATCGGGTGGTCGTCCTGAAATCCTCTACTGCTGACTAGTACCTGGATCTGTGCAAAAGAGCACAGAGTGTAGTATCAGTACAACCTACCCCATGTACTGAGTAAGTGTCGAGCCTAACCTCGACGAAATAGTGACGAGGCTAAGTCGGGCTTCAACAATATAATCGATAACAACAATAAATAATAGAGCCAGAAAGAAATCTAAACAAATAAATAAGTGTTGCAACAAAATAAAATAACTCAGCTATAACCAATTCTCAAATAACTCTTCAAAGTTCCAAACTTTAACTTTGAATAAAAATAGTACTGAAATATTTAATGAGTAGTAAAATAGACATTTTTAGTTTTCAAAACTTTTATTTTCTTTTTCTTTAAAAATCAGTAAAATATAAATGTCCTCCCTTATCTCTCCTTGTTGCGGCGTGCAACCACTCCCACCTATCTTCCCTTATTGCTCCTCCCTAATATATCACCCTTATTACTCTTGTTGCGGCATGCAACCCGCTCCCACCAGACATATAATATCAATTTATTCATAATTTTCACAATTCAGGCCAAGCCTTTCACAATATTTTTGTCTCAACAATTATAAATAATAAACTTCAATTTTTCTCATAACTTCATCAATAACTTCTCAACCATGTTTATATCACAAGGAAACCAGTTCAAACAACCAATACTCTTTCTAAATAGTCACAACAATATCCAACAACAAATCAACAAGGCCAAATAGTCATAGAAACAATAATGAACATATAACAATTAAGACAATGATCAAATAAGTGAGGAACGGGAAAGGGGATCATGTTTAACAACCAATTTGGGTGGTGCATAGATACTCGTCACCACACCTATACACCACGCCCATGCATTTCACATAACAAACAAGTGGGGAGTCTTATTCCCTCAACCCAAAGTTAGACCAAATACTTACCTCAATTCCGCAGGCCACTCACTGCTCAACTATTGCTTTTCCCTTTGAATTAGCCTCTAAATTGCTTGAATCTAATCATAATTAACTTAATATCGTTAACTAATTCTAAAGGAAGTAACTTTATTGAAAAATATAATTTTTCCTAAGTTTTCTCAAAAAGAGTGAAAACCCGACCCCGGGTCCGCTGATCAAAACTCGGGGTTCGGACCAAATTACGTTTAACCATTCACCCACGAACCCAAATATGCTATTAGTTTTGAAATCCGACCTTAATTTGAAATAAAAATTCAATTTTTACAAAACTCCCTAATTCTACCCAAATCCTAGATTTTTACCATGAAAATTCTTTGTTTTTGCTTTAAAAGTGATGCAAAATAGTAAGGAATTGAAAGAACAAGGTTTGGAATTGATTACCTATGAATTGGGGATGAAGATTGTTGAAGAAAAATCGTTTTTAGGGCTGGAACTTCGAAAATTTGGAGAAGAAAGGGTTCTACCCGTTTTTAACAGGTATTATATTAACTGGGCTGGGCAACTGTGCGATCGCTGGTAATGAAGTGCGATCGCACAGGGTAAGGGGGCTGGGGCAGTGCGATCACGGGAAGGGGCGTGCGTTCGCACAGGGTAGGGGGTTGGGGCAATGCGATCGCGGACTTGCCTATGCGATCGCACGGAACAAATACCTGGACACCAGCAATGAAAAAAAAACAGCAGTTATTTTTTAGTGCAAAACACCCCGTGGCATATCTGAAACTCACCCGAGCCCTCGGGGCTCTAATACAATCATGCACGCAAGTCTAAAAACATCATGCGTACTTGCTCGTGCGATAAAATCATGAAAATAACATGTAAATCTATGAATTGAACCTCAAAACTCATCATTTTCGACAAAAACTCTTAAAGTTCATAATTTCTCAACGGGATGTCCGAATCATGTCAAACGAACTCCGTTTTTCACCAAATTTTATAGTTAACCATTAAATATCATAACAAAGGTGTATCGGGATCCGGAACCAAAATACAGACCCGATACCAATGATTTTAGCATTATTTCTTTTCTTTAATTCTCAAACATTTCAGCAAAATAATTTCTTTCAAAAATTGATTTCTAAGGCCTGGGACCTCGGAATTTATTTCGGGGCATACGCCCGAGTCCCATATTTACTACGGACCTTCCGGGATCGTCGAAACACGGATCCGGGTCCTTTTACTCAAAATGTTAACCAAAGTCAACTTTTATAAAATTTAAATTCTAAAAATCACTATTTCTCATATTTTCACATAAAAGCTTTTTGGTTTCACGACCGGACTTCGCACGTAAATTGAGGTATTTAATTTTAGTCTTTTTATGGTTATTAAGCATGAAACGGAGTCAAATTTTATGAAATGACCCCTTGGATCATCACATTGAATTTCAGCTAGATTGGGCTCTATTCGTGGTGGTTGTAGGTTGTTGCAACGGATGAGGTTTCATGGCTAAAATTTGCAGATGTATCTTTGATGATTTTTGAAGAAGAAGAAACATAAGGTATTTTTTTTTAAGAAGCCACGGCTGATGGAGTGTGTATCAATTTGCTAGGGAGATTAGGTCTAGGTCTAGATTTTAGGAAAGTGGGATTTTTAAAGAGGGGGTATTTGGTTGGGTTTGGGATTTTGGACCCTAAAATTGGGTCAATTTGAAATAAAAGGCCAAATTCTTCTTTCAAAAAAGGTCACCCTACTACTAATTGAATTTATTTGGCAAAAAGACTAATTAACATTTTAACTAATTAATTAAACTAATTGATTAATGCTAATAATTATTTTTGGGACTTTTTAAATATTAATTTATCAATTAAAGAGTGATTAATTCCTAAAGATACAAATTAAACCTAAGATGGCATGAAATTAAAATGTGACAATGTTTTATGATTTTTCTATAATTTTAAAGTATTAAACATGCATGAAATGCAACTAAATAAAGATAAACTCCTAAAATTCATAAAAATTATTTTTGGATTATTTTTAGGAGTAAGTTCCATGCGGGGCAAAAATTAGGTGCTCACAGGCATGACTAGCTCTATATAGTAGACCCTTGTCCTCAACATGACTACTCTCATATTTTGTCTCTATGCTTTATTGTCTACTACACCTTAGCTTCAAATATGACTTTGAATCAATAGTTTGTGCTCTAATACTCTGCAATTGGTTGCTGGTTGTCAATCAACCCTTGTTTGTCCTATGTACTTGTTGATCAAGATGCTCTCCCCCTTTATCCATATTTATGTGCTTCTGATTTAAACTCTCTATGCTCCCAACACCCCCTGATCCCTGTTTGTAAACTTATGTGTTTTCACTTAGAATTAAGTAATAAATGGTTTTGAATCTGGGCACTCTAAGTTTTGTAATTGTGTGGTAGCTTGTTGAATCCTTATGCTCCTCATAATTGCTTCCAAAACTATTTTTCACACTTAGCATTTTCTGAAAACTGTTTTCCATTCCTGAAATACCTTTTCACTCCTAAAACTTTTCCTCTGTACTGTTTTTACTAAGTTCTTCCAACTATTTCAAGCACTCTCACTTCTACTCTTAGATTATTTAAGTTCCGCCCCTCCAGTGTGTGTACTGCCTAGGAATCCACGATATTCCTCCGAACTCTGCCACACTGGGGCTGGCCCTTCCACACTTCACATAATCACTTCCCTACTCAAAAGGATCTTGGTGTGTGCATTTCCCGGGATCCCCGAGGTCCTTAGGGAACTTTGAGACACCAGGACACCCTATTGGCTATGAGACTTTGACATCCTGGACTTTTGGAAGACCTGGTATTTCCAGGTTCGCTTTGGGCCTATGCAAGACTCCCTATAGTGTAGTTTTCATTTATTATGTAATTCATTTATTTATGGTCTGTAATAATATCCTTGTAAACATATATTGGAGAAATTAGTAAAAGGGGATGGATTCGTATATGATTTTTGTGGGGAAACCGGGTAGAAATCATGCTTTAGGTTTATATTGTTTTACTTGTATTAGAAATCATGCTTTAGGTTTATATTGTGTTTACTTGCATTAGAAATCATGCTTTAGTCTTATATTATGTTTATTCACATTAGCAATCATGATTTAGGTTTATATCATGTTTACCATGCTTTTAGATCACTTGGCATACTAGACAACATGTTATAAGCTCACTACCTCATTTGTTACGAAATTCTGCTTCTGCATGATCATGACCACCTTAGAAATTCTGTCACTAAGTGATTACTGTAATTCTTCCTAATAAAAGTACATTCTTTATGTGCATTAGAAATCCTGCCTTAAGACTGTATTTGTATTCACCTTAATTATGTTTACATTGCGTAAATCAGTAACTATCTCGTCTATCAAGATGTTTAAAACAACCCCAACACATAGACACCATGTTATAGGGTAAATATGTATGAAACCAGTTTCGTGATGATCAGCACCTAGACAAGCATGTTTATAGGACGTATTAAAATTCAAATTGTTTGCTTTCCTTTAATCAATTTCCAGAATTTTGTTTGCATTTTTAGACAGAATGTTATAGGGTATCCCTTAACCACGCCTAGGAAAGCCTTAGGAAATTGAAACCTTATAAAAATTATATAACTATGTTTTTCTTATTTGTGAACTGCCCAGATTCAACAGGTTCTAAAAATCAATAGGCAAACTGATTAGGTCTCTATCGCTTCATCTTAACATAATGCTACATATTTTATGTTTGTCATACTCACCTAGATATCCTGTTCTAGGGCCTTTCAGAAACATCTGAAATCTTGTTGCTTGAGACGTGCTAATTGTCTGTTTATTTGTGGAGGTAAGCATGAGCCCTTTAATTATTTTCTGACTTGACAGTCTTGTTTGTTCTTTTGTTGTCGCTTAGATTTTTCCCTTTTAAACACCTTAGGAGAGTCTAGAACTGCCTAAAATTAGAAGTCCTAAACACCTCCGGGTAATTGGGTAGTAAAAGGATATGATGACCTGTGCGCTAATGCCACGTGTACCCCTATAGTTGAGGAAGGATTATCGGGTATTGTACAGATGTGATCATATAGGCTAATAAGCTTAGGATTTCCCCTTTTTATATACATATGTGTGCTTAGACTGCTTAATTGTTAAATGACTAATTCACAAAATGAGTTTTGTCGAGACCCACCGTTGTGGACCTCGAGGGATGCCTAACACCTTTCCCTCAAGGTAATTTCAAGCCCTTACCCAATCTCTAGTTACACAAATCGGTTTTCTATGAGTTATTTGAAATAGGTACCCTAACGCACCTTAAATCCGTTAGGTGGCAACTCTTCAACTTCCGTACCCCTTTCCCAAAAGGAAACGAGTTATCCCAATGAATGTCGAAACCCTGACTTCCGCTACGAAGATGGAAAAGGGGGTGCGCGACAAAGCATAAGGGTGACATTTTTGTTGATGGAGCATAAGGTTGGCATTCTTATTAATGAAATGTGGAGAATAAGGGTGGAATTCTTGTTGTTTAAATTAGAGCATAAGTGTGGCGTTCATGTTAATAAAATGGGGTGCATAAGGGTGGCATTTTTGTTGATGCAATATGGAACATATGTGCGGCGTACTTGTTGAAGAAATATGGAGTATAAGGATGGTATTTCATTGTTGATGTTCACGTGGCATCATATGGGTTAAATTCTTGATCATGCACATGTATTTTGTATAAGTGCTCATGCATTTTATATGTTTTCATGTTATATGTTCCTCTATTATTAATTGGTGGTTTTATTGTCAACATATATTTTACCTAAGTGAGTTGATATCTCATGTTTTGTTGAATTGATGGTAGCATATTAGATTGATGTAAAAAGAAAGTTATTATCATGCATTGACGTATTGGATTCTTGTAAAGGCCTCATGAACATGTTACTTGGGCAATTAATATGAATCGGATGATGTTGAGTACAGGCTTACAATCATGTATGAGTATCTAGCACACGCATTGTCTGGCGCATGTCTCTTTGTAAAAGGGATTGGTGCTAGTTGTATTTGCTTGATCTGTTTAGTTGGAACCATTTGGTTATTACCCCTGCCTAAGTCATGCAGTTTTACTGCTAATATCCTTTATTCGGTAACTATATTTTATAGATATTTCTCTGTAGTATACATGTTATTGAGTTGCTCAGGTTATGTAAAGTGAGTTTTAACTTAAAAACCTCGCCACTACTTCATCGAGGTTAATCAAGATACTTATTGAGTACATGGGGTCGGTTTTACTCATACTACACTTATGCACCTTGCGTGCAAATCTTAGAGTTGAGCTATTGTGGATGATGAAGGCTGGCATTGAAGTTGTAGTTGTGTTCCATGTTCAAGCTACCATGTGTTCATGGTAGTTTAGGACTTCATTTCTTTTGTAAATTTCAAACAAATATTTTATTTATTCTTTTTGCCAGCTTATAAATTTAAATCATAGTGGCTCATGACTTGTACTATATGCCCTTAGGATAGTTGTATTGAATTCTTTTGTAGCCTTTATTATTAGTATTGATGATTTTTCATTATAGTTGTAACTTATACTGTTTGACTTACCTAGCGGATTGGGTTTGGTGTCATCTCGACTTTGTAAAATTTTGGACCGTAGCACATAAAATTCAATTCCAAAAAATAAAGTTCAAATTTTAAATCAAATTTTCAAAAGTCAATAAAAGTAAACATGGGTCACACTGTCAAAATTCGAGTCAAGGGGTAGATGTCGAATACCCATAACCCTGTGAGTCCAAATATATAATCAGATTTCAAAATCGAGCCTAAATCGGTACTCAAATCCTCAAAATATACCCTCTTAAGTTGTAGATAAAATTCCAAATTTCACTTTAAAATTTATATTTATAGATGTTGAAATCTATGAAAAATTAAGATATAAAATCAAATCCAAGTGAAAAAACCTTAGCTCTAATAGTGTAGTGAAGTTTCTCTTCAATATCCACTCTTGAAGGGGTTCAAACTATGAAAGAATGGGCAAAGTCCAAAATGAGGCACTTAATGTGATGACCCAAAAGGTCATCTTATGTAAATTTAATTATGATTGTGTTCTGAGGTCCCGAAAGCCTCCGTTAATCTCACCTCGATGTGTGTGCGCAGCCCGGGCGCATAGCCCAGAAACCTTTATGTGGAAACTTGATAAAGAGTTGAATTTATGATAATTAATTGAATAAAGTTGACTTTGGTCAACATTTTTTGGTAAACGAACCATACCCGTGATCAGGCGGTCCCGGAAGGTCCGTAGGAAAATATGGGACTTGGGCGTATGCCCCGAATCGAATTCCGAGGACCCAAGTTCGAGAAAAGAATTTTTAAAGAAAATTGTTTTCTGAAATTAATAAAGGCTTATGAAAATGAACCCCGATGTGAAACCTCTGTTGCCGGGCCCGTATTATGGTTCCGAAGCCCGGAATAGGTTCAATATGTGTTATTTAAGTATCTGTGAAATTTGGTAAGAAACGAACTTGATTTGACGGGTTTCGGATCAAAATGGAAAATTTGGAGTTAATGAAGTTTTGAGGATTTTTATAGAATTTGAAATTTGGTTTAGAATGTGATTTTATGTTACCGAGGTCCGAATGAAATTTCGAGATCGCGAATAGTTCCGTTATGTCATTCATGACTTTTCTTTAAAATTTGGGATCATTCCGAGTAGTATAGGTCGGTCCGGCGCGTTGTTATAGAAATCAAGAACTTAGAAATCCTTAAGTTTGATCCTAGGGGTTTTGAGGGGTGATTTTTAGATTTAGCGTGGTTTTGGGTGTTACAAACTCGAGCGAGTCCGTATTATTAGTTAGGACTTGTTGGTATATATGGACGGGGACTCGGGTGGGCCTAGGTGCCTCGCGGACACCACACGAGGCCAAAAAAAACCAGCTGAAGATGCAGCTGGTGCACCTGATCTGGTGTGACCGCAGGTGCGGTTGCCCTGCCGCAGGTGCGGGACCGCTCCTGCGGTCCCAGACTCGCAGGTGCGAAGGTTCCGCAGGTGCGGTTCCTTTTCTGCAGGAGCGGAACCGCAGGTGCGGTCTCCAGCTCCGCAGGTGCGACCCCAGCCCCTCTTGCCCAATTCCGCAGGTGCGAGACCGCAGGTGCGGTCCTCGAGCCGCAGGTGCGGAACCCCTGTAGGCCAGACATTGAAATTTCATTTAAACACGGGATTTGAGTCATTTCTTCCATTTCCATCTTCTTCCTTGTGTTATTTGGGAGCTTCCAAGAGGGCCTTCAACCTAGTACTTGAGGTAAGTAAATTCCCTATCTAACACTAGTTTCAAACATCAATTCCTAGTTAAATTCCCTACTAAATTATCAAAAATCATGGAATTAGGTAGTAATTTTAGGGCTCTTGAGGATTTTGTGATTTTCCGTTTTAGGCCATGAATTCAAGTAGAAATCACACATTAATGATCCTTAGGCTATGGGTGAATGATCCCTTCATGAATTTCGGAATTTGAACATGCGGGACCGGGGTTGGAATTTGGGAATTCTTCAAGAATAGCGATTTTATTGAATAACTAGGATAATTTCCCGCATTGTGCATGCATTAATATTATTGTATACATTTTGGCTAGTTGCGAGTCCTCGGGTGTAGAGTTCGGAGTTTCGGGCGCAATTGTGGTCCGAAGGGTAGATTCGACACGAGGTGAGTCTCCTTTCTAACCTTGTAAGAGGGAATTGTCCCCATAGATGATGTATATGCTATGTGTAAATTGTTTGGGGGCTACGTACGCACCAAGTGACGAGAGTCCGTACATAGCGGCTATCATTATTATGTCCGGGTAGTTAGGCCCACATCATGTCTTATATGCTTCCTCGTAATGCCTAATATGCTTTCTTGTAATGCCTTATATGCTTCCTTGTAATTCTTTATATGATTCATTGTGACGCTATATGTACTATGAGATCATGTTTTGTATCGTATTGTTCCTATTAGGCTTTATGGAAATTGTCTAATTGAAAGGAATTTGTTATGGAAAGTAAGTTTTATAAGATATTGTGTGTGCAATTGACCGCTTCGCAATTTACATTCCGCGAGCGATGTGTGATTTCCCCCACTCTTATGGGAGCGGGACGTACGCCACGGCAGATTGAAAGGTGCACTTTTGGGACGGGCCGGTCGATCCCCAGCAGTGCACAGAGATGATATAATTAAGAATGCACTCTTGGTACGCGCCGTTCGATCCTCGGCAGTGCATGGACGAAGTTGTACTATGTATTGATATGGTTACATTGAAAGACTCACTTTTGGGACGGGTCGATCGATCCTCGGCAGTGCGTAGATATGATTATGGTAAGCATGCACTTCTGGGATGGGTCGGTCGTTCCCCGGCAGTGCATAGCTATTTTTTCTTATGACTCCGGCCGCTTGTCTTATTCCTGTGTGCGCATGATTATTTGGCATTGTTTCATGGATTTTGACTTGTATGAGATAGTTTTGGGAAAGAAAGTGGCCATTGTTATTGTTCCAGTATTTTCTTGGATTTCTGTGCTTTATATATAATTGCCACTCACTGTCTTACATGCCTACTACTTTTATTTTATCATTGTTATATCATGCTATTGGACCTTAGTGAGTGTCAAGTCGACCTATCGTCACTACTTCTTCGAGATTAGAATGGATACTCACTGGGTACATATTTATTTTAATATGTACTCAAGCTGCACTTCTGTACTTAACTGTATAGGTTCTGAGGCTGGTGCATCTGGTTATCAGACCAGATCCTGATAGTGATCGTAGCCGACTTGACTTCACGGTGAGCTGCTTCATCTGGCGATCCCCAGCAGCACCATGGAGTTTTATTTACTTTTGTTTCCCATCTATTCATGCAGACAGCGGGATTGTATATATTATTATCCTTTGTATATTCCGTTAGTATGCCCATGATACTCGTGACACTAGTTCCTGGCACACATGTAGTGTATATTTTGGGATTGGGGTTGTATATGCATACATATGCTTTATTCTTATTTTCAAATCAAGTTGTCATCATGTTTAATTGTTTTAAATTGGTAAAAATTGACTTTTTTTAATCAAATGGGAAGGGTAACACTTTGTGAAATTCATATTGGCTTGCCTAACCCCTTCGTTGGGCGCCATCACGACCTAGATTAGGATTCTGGGTCGTGACAACGTGGTATCAGAGCCCTAGGTTCACGTAAGTCTCATGAGTCACGAGCAGGCCCAGTAGATTCTTGCGGATCGGTACGGAGACGTCTGTACTTATCTTCAGGAGGCTATGGGGTGTTAGGAAACTTCCCTTTATTCATATCCTGTCGTGCAATCTATGATGTACTCAAACTTATTCTTCTATTCTCTCACAGATGGTGAGGACGCGTGCATCGATGTTTCTGGTCCGGGAGATGCCGCTGCCCCCGCCGCCCGAGGTCGGGGTAAAGGCAGGGGTAGAGCACCTGCTCGAGGTAGGGGACGAGGGCGTCCCAGAGCTATACCAGTGGCACCACCAGAGGACCCTATTATGGAGGAGCAGGATGAGGTGCCTCCAATAGCACCTGCTCCAGTGGATTTCATGACGGGGCCAGGCTTCCAGGATGTCATGGATCGTATGCTGAGATTCATTGACACTATGTCCCGGGCTGGTTTATTTCTAGCCGACCCTGCTACTTCTCAGGCCGGAGGGGGAGTCCAGACCCCTACCACCCAGGCCACAGGTCAGGCAGCAGCAGCACGTCATACCCCGGGCACACCGCCCGTGGGTGGGGCTCAGCCCGTAGTAGCAGCCCTAGAGCCCAGGCCAGTTGCAGAGGGTGACCAGCATAAGATGTTGGATAGATGGACCCGACTTCGCCCTCCAGTCTTCGGGGGTGAGCGGGGTGAAGATGCTCAGGATTTCATCGATAGGTGCAGGGACAGGCTACACAACATGAAGATTTTGGAGTCCCATGGAGTGGATTTCACCACATTTCAGTTGGAGGGCAGAGCTCGCCGGTTGTGGCAGTCATATATTCTCAGCAGACCAGCAGATTCTCCTCCTGTCACTTGGGATCAGTTCGTACAAGTATTTCTAGACAGATATATTCCACCCTCTAAGAGGGAAGAGTTGCGGCGTCAGTTTGAGCAGCTAGAGCAGGGGCATATGACAGTGAAAGATTATGAGGCTAGATTTTCAGAGTTGTCACGCCATGCACTTATGATATTGCCTACCAATGCCGAGAGAGTGCGGCGGTTTGTGGACGGGTTGCATTCAGATATTAGGGCCACCATGGCCCGAGAGGTGGAGATGGGTACTCCTTACCATCTTGTAGTGGAGATAGCTCGACGGATTGAGGGGTATCGGTTGAGGAGCAAGGAACAGGGTCAGCATGGTCAGCGGAAAAAGAGGGCTAGGTTCTCAGGGGATTTCAGGGATGCTCTGGCTAGGAGCAGAGGTTAGTTCGGGGGTGGTCAGTCCAGCAGGCTTCCATATTCAGCACCTCCACTACCTCCTCGAGGTGGTCCAACGAGGCCTCAATTCAGTGTCATGCCAGAGATCCTCCAGCCACTCAGGGTTCACCCAGTGGTCACTACAGTCGCCAGAGATCCTCCGGTTCTTATTTCAGTGCTATGCCCGAGGGTCCACATCGCTTCCTGGCTATTCAGGGGTCTTCTTGTTCGGGGCAACAGGATATGGTACCTAGAGATGGCTTTGAGTATGGAGATCTAGGTCATATGAAGAGACAGTGTCCCAGGCTTCGGGGCAAGGCAGTGCAGCAGGGTTATCAGCCTATGGGTCCAGCACCAGCAGTCCGGCCACCTAGAGGTGGAGGACAGGTTGTCAAGGGTCGTCCTAGAGGGAGAGGCCGGTCAGGGGTAGGTCAGTTAGTTCCCGTTCACTCTGGGGGAGTTCAGTCTTCAGGAGCCTCAGCCAGATTTTATGCCATTCCGGCCAGATCAAATGCAGTGGCCTCAGACGCCGTAATCACAGGTACTATCTCAGTATGTGGTTGAGAGGCTTCGGTACTATTTGATTCCGGATCCACGTATTCATATGTTTCAGTACTATTTGCTCATTTTTTGGATGTCCCTCGTGAGTCCTTGGGTTCTCCTATATATGTGTCCACTCCTGTGGGCGATTCCGTGGTGGTAGACCGGGTCTATCGGTCTTGTGTGATTACTTTCTGCGGTTTCGATACCAGAGAAGATCTTTTATTGCTGGATATGATTGATTTTGAGGTTATCCTAGGCATGGATTGGCTATCTCCTTATCATACTGTGTTAGATTGCCATGCCAAGACAGTCACTTTAGCCATGCCTGAGTCGCCTAGGCTAGAGTGGAGAGGTTCTTCAGTTAGTGCATCTAGCCGAGTCATTTCCTTCATGAAGGCTCAGCATATGGTCGAGAAGGGTTGTTTGTCTTACCTTGCTTATGTGCGGGACACCACCCTATAATTGTTTAGCAATAATTGGAATATTTATACGTTGGTGTCAAGCATGCCCGTGAGTCGTACATTGTGGTTTCTATGGTTTTCCCTTAAGTGCTACTTAGGTTTAGTTGATAATCGTCCATGTTGATGGTATTTTCTTGGTGTTGCCTATCACTGAGCATTGTTCAGGCTGAGTTCATTCTGTGAAGCTAATTGTCTAAGTGAGATTGGTTATAGTTGCTTCCCTTGCCGGGATGATTTGGTTTCTTTGGTTGTGAACTTGGATATATAGAATCATTGCTATATTTGCCTTGTTTTCCCCTCGTTATGTTGTTTCTCTTTGTGCTTGGCATTCCTTTCAGTGGCTACTTCTTATGAGTGCGTTTTTACCATTCTTGTGATTCAAGTCTTTGTATTGATTTGCTCATCGTACCTTGCATTCTGTCTTTATTTCTTTTGCGCATGTTGTGGCAATGTATGTTGTTTCTGTCGCATTCTGGTTGTTTCCCTCAGTGCTGAATGCATATTTAAATTGGGACTACGGACGAGATTCTGGGAGCTGTCCCCCTGTAGTGCATTGCATATTTAAATTGGGGGAGTTTTCCCCCTGTACGGCTTTGCATATTTAAATTGGGACTACAGACGAGATTCCGGGAGCTTTCCCCCTGTACTGCATTGCATATTTAAATTGGGACTACGTATGTATTCCGGGAGCTTTCCCGCTATACTGCATGACAAATTCTAAGTTACGGACTGGGTTCCGGTAGATTTATCTTGAGGAGATTGTGATCGAGAGATTTTATTGAAAAGTATAGCGGAAAAGGTATTTGCCTTAAAGAAAAATTATGTCTGAAGGACCTTTATTTCAAAGATATATTTGAAAAGCATTTGTCTTGCAAAAAATGATATTTGGAAGTCATTTATTGGGAAAGTATATTTGAAAATCACGTATCTTGAAAGAACTATGTTTTAAAGATTTCTCTTTCTAAATATATATATATATATATATATATATATATACGGAGAA